>JAMPIV010010036.1:0-81243 GCA_024509875.1 Oreohelix idahoensis | reverse complement strand
AGCGTCATTTCCAGCGGCCAGTTTTTGAAAATAAATTTTGTGAGAAGCAATTGCGTTGAGATCAAGCTAATATGTTTCTAATAAAAGCCCTGGGATAAGGCAATCAAAAATTGTGCCTAAATTCATCGCCATCCAACGTTACTTTGTATATTTCCTTGAATTGTGGAGCTTAGACATATTCTATATATTATACTAAAATTGAATATGACAGATAAATTGTGTCCTGTATGTGTTGGTTCAGTAAAGCAACAGAAGCAAAAGCCTAGATATTGCTCCACCATGTAAAAGCTTGTCAGAGAGGATATAACTGCAGATGCATATATGGAATTTCCCAGAAGTAAACATTCACACCAATCCTATAGCATAGAAGGAATTAACGCTGGAATGCATAAGCGTTTTGTCACCATTAGGAGAGGAATACTGGGTGTAATATTGTCACATGAGAAGCTAGCAGTTGGCCTACACGCGCTGAACTCTGTGTTTGTAATGTCCTGTACTTCATGTGTGGAAATATATTATATATATAGTTCTGAAGAAGGAGGTACAACCTTCTTATTTCAGGGACCGTGGTACTGAAGTATTGAGAGCAGCACCTGGTCTGAGTTTTGCTAGATCAGAGGGCTGGCAGCAGACCTCCATTGTCCAAGATATCGACCAGTGGTGTATTTCCAGATAACTGAGAAGCAAGCGAGCAGAGGAGAACAGTTTTCCTGCCGCCGACACATGAGCTAAAGAATTTGTCAGCCAGAGCAGCTCACCCTTGTATAACCCACCATTAAAATTGACTGTAATACTAAATCAAGAGGGACAGTTATTGTTTTAACCAATAAAAAAGAAACTGTGATCCCTTCAATATTATTTATCCACCAGTAACAAACACATGAAGTCGTGATTGACAAACAACAACCTAGCTTCAAAAGCCAGTATTAACCTCATAATACTACATCACAACCCTACACACATATTGTAATAATATTATATGTCAGTGTGGTGAAGTGGGATGTTATAAATACTTATAGGAAACTTAGTGTACTGACTGAGATCAGCTGTGAAGGTATCTATATCTATTAAGAGTAGTGTATTATAGATAACCTTACTTGCTACCACATATCTATATATCTCAGTCATAATTATTCTGGAATAGTGTGATGCTACGTTATGTGTCTAGGGTATGAGTATGGTGAAGTGTAAGTCACAACAACAGACAGATAAACAATTTAATTTAATCCACTACTCTTGACAACACTGTGACACTCACATACATATAACACTCTACAAAGATATCTTAAAAGAGTCACTGATAACTTTTCAAATAACAATATGTATTCATTACTGGCATGAATGAATATGTGTCCTGATTCAACTACAAGGGAACCAGGAATCACAATCAATTTAAATTACAAGTTATGTACAGAATGTATTTAATATGAATATTGTAGTGACATATATTATTACAAATGTTCTATGTGTGTCAGTTGTGTAGTAGTAAAATGAGGTAATACTGGTTTTGTTTTGTTCAAGCTCTGTTGGTATTTGTCATCATGACTTCAATAGTTTGTCTTTAGGGACTAGTATTTGAGATGTTCACAGTTCCTGATTTTAAGACAAGTAAATTCCCCTCTTAATGTTAATTTTACAAAGTCAGTTCAAGATGAGGGGACATAATGTTGAGCTCAGCTGGCCAAGTTAGCTTATCTGGCGTGATGGCGGCAGGAAAGGACTCCTCTGCTCGAATTCTCCTCTGGGCTCAGGAGACACCTCACTGATAGCTAAAAAGACCAAGGAGTATGCTGTCCGACTCTGGATTCAGCAAAGCTCTGACCAGGTGCTGCTCAGTACCATCAAGACCACTGTCCCTGAAATCAAGAAGGATGTACCTTCTACTTCATAACTAACTTAAACTCTCTTGTTACACTGATCACAACACAGCACAAACATTGAGTTCAGAGCATTAGGCCAACTGTCAGCTTCATTTGAAATACTTTATTCCAGTATTACCCTTCTTAATGGTTACTACGCCTCTGCAATTCCAGCATTATTTCTTTCTATTCAATCATCCAGGTGTCAGTGTACTGTTTGGCCATTCCATGCCGTTTTACTTCTCTCCGACACCCTCTGTTCAGGCTGGAGCATTACAGGCTTTACCTCACGTTGGCCACTGAACTACACATATATATACAGGCATAAATCAACAATTCACATTCAATTTTCATTAAAAGATATTGAATGGTTCAGCTTACCACAATTCATACGAATAAACACAGATACGTTGATTAGCAATGAATTCTGGCACAAACTGGCACAAATTCCCATCTGCTTATCTTCCAGGCTTTTATTTAGCCAAATATAAGCTGGCTTCAACGCACTGATGCTTTATCAATCTTATTTAAACAAGTGGTTTCGAACTAACGCTCCCAAGTGTGTATATCAGCGAGTCTGACCAATGAGCCCCGTTTCGACAAGTGTTTGAAAAAATGTTACCTTTCCCCGTTTCCCCTAACAACCAAGATAGTATTTATAGCCCGACCAATCGTGGTTAGGCTTTCATTTGTTGCGCTCCAATCAATTTGGAGTTTACATGGTAGGCTATTTCTGTAACGTAAATTTTTTTTTTTTTTTTTAAAAAAAAATCCGGCAAACAGAAATGATTTTATGCTGTCAGGCACCCCCAATATTTTATTTTGGGTATAATTTATTAATTCCTGGACTATTTGCGTAACGTTTTACATATTATTTGTCAGCAAGCCCTAAGGAACCCAAAAATACAAATTTAAAGGAGCTACGTGGCTGCATTCAAAATATGCAATTTCTTCTACCTCCTGTTTCGAAGATGTGCTGTCTGGGTACTGTTATGTTTTCAACCGTAAACCCATCTAATGTTATCTTTTCTAATAAGAGTTTTTTATGATTTATAAACCTAACTCTGGGAAAGGGTAGTGTATTTTATCACTGTCCGTCTGAAAAAAAATTAGTGCATGTAGACTTACACGCGTGATGGCAGCATTTGTGTATCGCGCGACGCGTGTTGCATGCGTTCCTGATTTTCAGCCCTCCCCTCTCTCTTTATCCTTTTGTCCATCTGTTCGTTCGTTTTGGTAACGCAGTATAATTAATGTTAGGATTAATTTAGGTCATTACGCAGTACGTCTCAATGTTTTTCTTAGAAATGCAGCACACTTTTCATTGAAGAAGGCGGGTAATAATACAGTAAGCTTTTATATCAACGTGAAAGCGTTACAATTTGCAGACGAAGCAGAAAACAAGGGGGATTTCGAGTACATTCTTTGTGACAGCACTGTTATTTTCCCATTGCTCTTCTCTTTATTAATTTTATTTGTTAGGCTTTATATTTACCTAATAATTTATATATGTGGATTAGAATATTTCACGACACCTCCCCTCTTAAAACAGACATTATATGTCAGTCATTTATTCTATATACACATAGAGAAATTTATTATTATTTCTGGGGTTTACGGTGATTCTCATCACACGGATGGCGGCTTAAAAAATCCGCTCCCAAATTGGTTTTTCCAGATATATACTCAATGCTAAAATTATATGGAGCCAGAAGTAAAGACCATCGGAGTAACCTAGAGTTCTCATGCTTAGCCTGTGCTAGAAACGATAAAGGTTTGTGATCTGTTTGCAACTTAAATGCCTTCCCATATAGATAAATATTGAATTTCTTTATTGCCCATATTACTGCAAGACATTCTTTTTCGCTAGTTGAGTAGTTGATTTCAGCTTTATTCAACTTTCTGCTAGCATATGCCACTGGGCTTAATTCCCCATCCAATGCATCTGATTTCTGTAGTAGAGTTGCACCTAACCCAATATTACTTGCATCCGTCCTTACTATGAATTCTTGACTTAAGTCAGGTAATTTCAAAATGGGTTTACTTGTGAGCTTTCCTTCAATTCTTGGTAAGTCATTTCACATTGTGGTGTCCATGTAATGCGATCTGGATGTCCTTTACGTGTCAATTCCGTTAAAGGTGCACATATGGAATTAAAGTTTTTGATATACTTCTGGTAGAAACCACATAATGAGACAAAGGATCTCACGTCCTTCTTGGTTTGTGGTCTCGGGGCTTTCTGTAGTTTCTCTAAGTTCTTTGGGTCAGGGGTCATGTTTCCCTGATAAACTGTGTGTCCCAAAAATTCCAATTCTTTACATCCAACGCAACATTTGGTTGGTCGGGCTGTTAAATTTGCCTCCCTAAGTCGATTAAACAGCATGTTCAGAGAGTCAATGTGTTCCTCAAATGTTTCTGTTGCTATAAGGATATCATCCATAAAATTTGTTATACAGGGATTTTTCAGAGGATCCAATAATTTTCTCATCATTCTAGAGAAGACACTAGGCGCATTCTTCAATCCAAATGGCATCTATTAAACTCATAGTGTCCTTCTGAGGTACTAAAAGCTAGGTATGGTCTAACCTCAGGCTTTACTGGAATCTGATAGTATCCTTTACTCAGATCCACTTTTGAGAAATATTTAGCTTTATTTAGTCTGGCAAACAGCTGATTTGTATCCGGCAATGGATCCACCTGTCCTTCTGTAATAGCATTCAGTCTCCTGTAATCTATACAGAGTCTATGTTCTCCAGAGGGCTTCCTTAAGAGTACAACACCGGAACTATACGAAGACTCACTGTGCGAAATAATTCCTTCCTTCCTTCAACAGATAGTCTATCTCTTCCTTCAAAGCTTTCTCCTTAGCAAACGGAATCGAATATGGTTTCATACAGACAGGTGTGGGGTCTATCAGTTTCATATCATATTCCAATAGGTTTGTATGCCCTGGTCGGTCTGTTAACACCTCTGCATGATTATTTAGAACCTGTTGCACTCTCTCTTTCTGAGTTTTCGTTAAATGTGTACTGATTTTCACCTGTGCTGCTGTCTCACAGGGGTGTAATGAATATTCAAATGATGAAAGTGGTTCCTTTTTCATCTCCATGGCGATGGACAAGGTCAACAAGTGTGTCTCTTCCTGATGTTCTCTTTCCAAATATTTCTTCAGGAGATTCACATGATAGATTTTTTCTTTCCCCTTCTTATCTATCTTACAATTTGTTCTAGACACCTTCTCTAGAACTGTACATGGACCCTGCCATCCAATTTGTAACTTATTCTGACTCCCGGGCAAAAGAAGCAGCACCTTCTCTCCCACAGCCAAACTTCTGTCTTTCGCCCTCCTGTTACAATAGGCAGCACGTTTCTTCCTGGCCCGTTTCAAATTTTCATTGGCAAGTTTCCAGCCAGTTTCTAACCGAGTGGTCAGCTCATTCACATATTGGTATGAAGATGTAATGTTTTCCTCTGCCTTTTCATCAGTCCACGTTCTTAACAAAGCTACATATGGACCTTTAATTGTGTGGACCTATTTGTCCATGCACCGGTATGGTCTCTTCCACTCGAAGCTTTATAGTGATGATTTTTCCTCCCAGAATTATCATTCACAAAACGACCGCTACCAATTTTTCTTGTCTTGGGGCTTTCTCCCCTCTTAAAATTCTTGATGAGAGATTTCCTCTCTACATCCTCTTCCTCCAGTTTGTTTAAGTCCGATTGAGGGATTGTCGGCTTATCCTGGGGTAAGACATCTTTTTGCACTCTCCGCATAGTGGCCATTGTAAAACAGTTAAGTGAAGCTTGTCCGTGAAAAGGGGCTTCCCATTCCATTTGGTCCACTTTATCAAATCTATATTTCTTTCTATTATCAGGCCTAATTTTGCCCCGTGGCGTGTCCAGGTCCTGATCCATGTTCCCACTTGTGGGTGTTCCCTCATGTGCTATGCTACACCTTTCTACAAAATTCTCAATGTCCCATTTTGCTTTGGGCCAATAATAATTGTGAGCCACCTTTTGAATGATGGTACCTATCTTCTCATGGTCCCCATCTGGTTTCACATGTAGGCTCCTTATTAATTCTGTCCTGTATCTTTTTGGAAGAACCAGCTGTCCCTGACCTTTGGATCTAGTTCCGGCCTTCCTATACATCAACTTGTTTTTCATGTAAAAATCTCCCTTGCCTGGAGTTGTATGACAAGTTGACAATTTTCTGAAACAAGGCTTGAGTGTTTTATCCCCAGCCTGTGCCTTCCTCATCTCTTCTGGAGTGGTATCCAACATAATATCCTCCTCCTGTCTTGAGGTCGACCTGACCTGAAGGGTTGCCATATACACAGGTTTCCTTCTGCAACGGTCAGTGTCATGATTGTCCATCTGACAATTTTTACACCACCTTTTTCCTTGGTTGAAAGATTTTCTTTCATCATATTTCCTTTCATCGAATTGTGGGAATTTATTTTTATTTTCATACCGTGGCCTATCAAATTGGTGCTTACCTTTATTTTGATCCTTAGGATCAAATTTATTAAAGTTCTGTGGTGCCCTAAAGTTATCCACCTGTTTCTTTTTATTACCTGTTACCTCTGCTTGAGCTGCTTGATACCTTTCAGCAACATTTAGCAACTCACCCAGCCTCTCTGCACCTTGTTCCATGAGAAACTTTCTCAGGTCTGGAGCCATGGACTCTCTTAGTTGCTCTATAAGGACCATTTCCTTAAGATCTTGGGTTTTCCCCAGAGAAGTCCATTTCTCCAAGTATGTCTCTATTCGTGCAGAGAACTGGTGATAGGTTTCACCTGACAGTAGTTTAGCATTCCTAAATTTTTTCCTGTAAAACTCTGCATTCTTTTCATACCTTAACAAAAGAGCCTGCTTTAGCATGTCATAATTTTCCTGATCACCTCTGCTCATTTTTGCAAAAACTTCATAAGCTGCCCCACGAAGTCCCTGAGATAACTTTAAGCTCCACCTTTCTCTCTCTAACCCATACGTGGTAGCTAATAGCTCATACCTATTCAGGTAGCTCTCTATATCATCGTCTTTCTCAACAAAATGATCTAAATGAAAATTCATAGCTGAGGTTGAGGCTCCTTGAGTAACCGTAGCATCAGAGGCAAAGGGACTGGCACCATTTTCAGGAGCATGGCCTTGAAACTCAAACTCCCTTAGTCGTAATTCATGTTCCCTTTGTAATCTTTTCTCCTCCTTTTCTGCTTCCCTCTCTGCAGCTAATCTCCTCTCTTCCCTTTCTGCAGCTAATCTTTTGTCTTCTCTTTCTGCCTCCAATTTCTTAGCCTCAGCCTCAATCTGCAACCTCTTAGTCTCAGCCTCAGCTTCAAACTGTAACTTCTTAATTTCCTTGTCAGCCTCTAACTTTCTTTCGGCCTCTTTTTCTAATCTTCTTTCTTCGCGTTCAATAAATTTGTCACATTCCGTCGTGACATAGGCAACCATAACTTGCCCATCTAATCCTAACTCTTTTGCAGTCTGAACCGCAGCAGATCGAAATTTGGCCAGGTCCGCCATTGTCTATCAGGTAAGTTTATAAAATGTCTAACCAACAATTTAATCTCTAAATATCTAATGGACAACACAGGCACCGTGAGCTCAACCTTATTCAATTCCACCCAAGGATACTTTTTAATTCTTATCTTCCCTGAAGTGAATTACCCCCAATATTTTTAATAGTGAAAGATTCAAAATCCCAAGAGCGAGACCCCAATATATGTGGTGAAGTGGGATGTTATAAATACTTATAGGGAACTTAGTGTACTGACTGAGATCAGCTGTGAAGGTATCTATATCTATTAAGAGTAGTGTATTATAGATAACCTTACTTGCTACCACATATCTCTATATCTCAGTCAGAATTATTCTGGAATAGTGTGATGCTACGTTATGTGTCTAGGTATGTGTATGATGAAGTGTAAGTCACAACAACAGACAGATAAACAATTTAATTTAATCCACTACTCTTGACAACACTGTGACACTCACATACATATAACACTCTACAAAGATATCTTAAAAGAGTCACTGATAAACTTTCAAATAACAATATGTATTCATTACTGGCATGAATGAATATGTGTCCTGATTCAACTACAAGGGAACCAGGAATCACAATCAATTTAAATTACAAGTTATGTACAGAATGTATTTAATATGAATATTGAAGTGACATATATTATTACAAATGTTCTATGTGTGTCAGTTGTGTAGTAGTAAAATGAGGTAATACTGGTTTTGTTTTGTTCAAGCTCTGTTGGTATTTGTCATCATGACTTCAATAGTTTGTCTTTAGGGACTAGTATTTGAGATGTTCACAGTTCCTGATTTTAAGACAAGTAAATTCCCCTCTTAATGTTAATTTTACAAAGTCAGTTCAAGATGAGGGGACATAATGTTGAGCTCAGCTGGCCAAGTTAGCTTATCTGGCGTGATGGCGGCAGGAAAGGACTCCTCTGCTCGAATTCTCCTCTGGGCTCAGGAGACACCTCACTGATAGCTAAAAAGACCAAGGAGTATGCTGTCCGACTCTGGATTCAGCAAAGCTCTGACCAGGTGCTGCTCAGTACCATCAAGACCACTGTCCCTGAAATCAAGAAGGATGTACCTTCTACTTCATAACTAACTTAAACTCTCTTGTTACACTGATCACAACACAGCACAAACATTGAGTTCAGAGCATTAGGCCAACTGTCAGCTTCATTTGAAATACTTTATTCCAGTATTACCCTTCTTAATGGTTACTACGCCTCTGCAATTCCAGCATTATTTCTTTCTATTCAATCATCCAGGTGTCAGTGTACTGTTTGGCCATTCCATGCCGTTTTACTTCTCTCCGACACCCTCTGTTCAGGCTGGAGCATTACAGGCTTTACCTCACGTTGGCCACTGAACTACACATATATATACAGGCATAAATCAACAATTCACATTCAATTTTCATTAAAAGATATTGAATGGTTCAAGCTTACCACAATTCATACGAATAAACACAGATACGTTGATTAGCAATGAATTCTGGCACAAACTGGCACAAATTCCCATCTGCTTATCTTCCAGGCTTTTATTTAGCCAAATATAAGCTGGCTTCAACGCACTGATGCTTTATCAATCTTATTTAAACAAGTGGTTTCGAACTAACGCTCCCAAGTGTGTATATCAGCGAGTCTGACCAATGAGCCCCGTTTCGACAAGTGTTTGAAAAAATGTTACCTTTCCCCGTTTCCCCTAACAACCAAGATAGTATTTATAGCCCGACCAATCGTGGTTAGGCTTTCATTTGTTGCGCTCCAATCAATTTGGAGTTTACATGGTAGGCTATTTCTGTAACGTAATTTTTTTTTCAAACACGTTAAAAAAAAATCTTATGAGCAGAAATGATTTTATGCTGTCAGGCACCCCCAATATTTTATTTTGGGTATAATTTATTAATTCCTGGACTATTTGCGTAACGTTTTACATATTATTTGTCAGCAAGCCCTAAGGAACCCAAAAATACAAATTTAAAGGAGCTACGTGGCTGCATTCAAAATATGCAATTTCTTCTACCTCCTGTTTCGAAGATGTGCTGTCTGGGTACTGTTATGTTTTCAACCGTAAACCCATCTAATGTTATCTTTTCTAATAAGAGTTTTTTTATGATTTATAAACCTAACTCTGGGAAAGGGTAGTGTATTTTATCACTGTCCGTCTGAAAAAAAATTAGTGCATGTAGACTTACACGCGTGATGGCAGCATTTGTGTATCGCGCGACGCGTGTTGCATGCGTTCCTGATTTTCAGCCCTCCCCTCTCTCTTTATCCTTTTGTCCATCTGTTCGTTCGTTTTGGTAACGCAGTATAATTAATGTTAGGATTAATTTAGGTCATTACGCAGTACGTCTCAATGTTTTTCTTAGAAATGCAGCACACGTTTCATTGAAGAAGGCGGGTAATAATACAGTAAGCTTTTATATCAACGTGAAAGCGTTACAATTTGCAGACGAAGCAGAAAACAAGGGGGATTTCGAGTACATTCTTTGTGACAGCACTGTTTTTTTCCCATTGCTCTTCTCTTTATTAATTTTATTTGTTAGGCTTTATATTTACCTAATAATTTATATATGTGGATTAGAATATTTCACGACAGTCAGGACAAAGATCCTTTGTATAAATTTTGTACATAAACATTGTGTTTACATTTGATTGTGATTCCTGATTCACTCTGTAGTTGGATCAGGATATCTATTATTGAAAGAAACTAATACATAATTTAAAAGTTAACAGTTGACTTACTTAAGCTAGTCTTCTAGAGTGTTATATGTATGTGCTTGTCATAGTGTTGTAAAGTGTTGTGGATCTTAATAAAAGTGTTTATCTGTCTGTTGGTTGTTGTGAACTTACACTTCGTCACTATCATAACCCTAGACATTCAACGTAGTCATCACAATATTCCAGAATAAGTCTGATTGAGGTCTAAATGTGGTAGCAAAGTAAGGTCATCTGTAACACACCACACTTATTAGATACAGATACCTTCACAGCTGATCTCAGTCAGTACACTAAGTCCCCTATAACTATTTATATAATCCCAACTTACCACAACACCATCCAGACATTAGGTAAGAAAGTGAGACAGGGATCCCTGCTGAAAGAACAGAGTGAGAAAAGACTGAGTGATGTTTTTTTTTTAATATATATGCACCCACTTTGTAATTTCTTTATGCAAGTTTTGTTGCTAACAATATTGTCCTTAGGATAGATCAGAGCATCAAAGTCTGTTCATACCTTTAAAGGGAAATCTTAGACTAAAGCATATGTATCCGTGATTCCTTGGGGCTATCACTTTTCTTCTAACAGGACTGTGGGCTATACATCGAGAGAAAAGATCATACCTCTGGGTCTATCATTCTTGTAGCAATTCATTGACTTTATGACTATTTGTATATTTTGAATGTAATTTTTTTATGTGTGGTGAATGAATTTTATTATGATAATTAAAATTCTCATAAACTTAATCAGTGTGGCGGTCAGTTCGTTCCCAAATATCTATATTTTCATTGTCATAGTTTCACGTTTGTGCGTCTATTGTCGTCACTTATGTGTGGGTATGTGAGGAACATATATATTAATATATATTATATTATATTTGTCTGACTAATCTAACTCTGTTGTAGATGATAGGCTGATGTGGTGGGTTTAGATGTTATGAATGTTGGTGTTGTATTTAATTTGTAACTGAGTGAGGTCAAGTTGTGAAGGCCCCTGAGT
The DNA here is from genome assembly GCA_024509875.1 of Oreohelix idahoensis. NCBI lineage: Eukaryota > Metazoa > Mollusca > Gastropoda > Stylommatophora > Oreohelicidae > Oreohelix > Oreohelix idahoensis. Next base: position 70,124 of record JAMPIV010010036.1, on the reverse strand, counting down.
CTAACAATTGATGGGGTGTGTTCTCAGGGAACCTTTCTGCTACCACCCTAAGATCTCACTCAGAGTTATATTTTACACTTAGAATAAATGATGACTACGTCTAAATGTCTAGGGTAATGTAAGTGTGGTGTGATGGTAACCCAATACATAAACACACATACACAGATATTAAATTCTATGATCAACTTAACTAACACAGTGTTTTAAATTTGGTATTTAACAATTTTTTTACAATTATATAATATTATTTTGGTCAGGACTATCAAAATCAAATGAAATCACTTTATATATATGCAATTCAATTAAACAAAAGGGGACAATCTGTCCAAGCACATAATTTAAATTATAATAATGGTGTTAATATATCTCTACTACTGTTTAACTGGTACTAGATGGCGGGTTGTGGGGTGTACATCATCCCCTGTCTTTATTCACAAATATTCTTTTCACTTTAGACACTTTATTGGGTGGAAATGGTTTTTATTTTATACAGTTATATTATTATATGATAGATAGTTGATGAATCGTTCCGTGCCAGGTCCTATGCACTTATCTGGCAAGTGAAGCTAGATGATAGTTGTCTTTCCGGCCAACGGCCACTGTCTCAATATTCCTGGGGCAATCTTGGTAGAGAGCTTGTACCAAGACTACAGTTCCAGTGGTAGAGAGCTTGTACCACTACAGCAAACTCCACTTTCACAATGTTTATTATATTCAGGAAGCTGGCACTAGCATAGTGCCAGTAAAAAACCCTGCAACATGAAGATTATGTGTTGTCTTAACATAATATCTAATCCACCAACTTCACAATTAATAATGCATTCAAAATAAAAGAACAGGGTCAGATCTCTCTGACCAACCCAGCTCATCCAATCTAGAATGATGGAACAACTTGTACCAGTTTTCACATTCCTCTCCTCTAATGGCTACAACACCTCTGCATTATCATTGATCTTTTTCCATAAAATAAGGTAGGTGATATGATCCCTGCTGACAACCTATGTAATCTTTTGGTTCTACATCTCTGGTAGTTTGTTAATATGGTGGAGCAACAAATAGGCCTTGCATAAGTCTGCTAGTGACTTATGTACGTACAGCCGTAAAATATCTTCATTACCCAAGTCAAACAACACAATTAATTTACTTTTTACTTAGTCGTTCCCCTTCTACCGTGAGGTGTAGAGGTTTGGAAGAGAGAGCGCCAGACCATCCTATCGGCTGTCTTCCTCCTGGCCTGGTTCCATTCTAGTCCTCGGTCCTTCAAAGATTGTCTAATGTTGTCCTCCCAGCGGACTCTGGGTCGTCCTGGGGGTCTGGATCCCTGGCTCTTTGTTTCCCATGCTTGTCGTGGTAGCCGATCTTCTCCCATTCTGCAGACATGGCCAAACCATCTTAGTTGGGATTGTTCTACTTGGGTCTGCAGGGGGTGGGATTTAAGGCCTTGACGTATCGTCTGGTTGCGTACCATGTCTCTTCTTGTTACTTCAACCACCTTCCTCAGATACCTCATTTCTGAGGTTTGGATCTGGCTTTTGTGGGTTGTAGTCATTGCCCATGACTCGCATCCATATGTCAAGACTGGGACATAGGTGGAGCGGTATACAGCCATCTTCGTTTTCTTACCAACCTCTCTCTTGCTGAGGAATCCTCGATTTATGGCCTGAAAAAGTCTCCCAGCTGCTGCTTTTCGAGTGGCCAACTCTTCTTTGATGCCTCCCTTTCGGTCAATAATAGCTCCGAGGTATTTAAAGTGGTCTACCTGCTCCAGGACCTGATCTCCCAGCTTAATCTGATGTCTTCTTTCTTCTCGTGATATCACCATGGATTTTGTTTTAGAGCTGCTTATGACCATCCCTCTCTTCTCCAGCTCTTTCTTCCAGACTTGCAGGTTGAATTGGAGATGTGCCTCTGATTTAGCAATCAGGGCAACATCGTCAGCAAATGCCAGCTCCAAAATACAGACCTGTCTCATCTTCCAGTACCCCACTGAATACTTTCTTGTTCTCTCCTTACATGCCTTAATGACATCGTCTATGAGGAGTATGAAAAGGTAAGGTGACAGGATATCACCTTGTCTTACACCATTGGTGGTCCTGAACTCTTCTGACTTATGGTTTGCTGTCCTCACATAATTTCTGCAAGACTTGTAGAAGCTCTGTATAGCATGAATCAGAGGTGCTGGAATGTTCTTCCTTGCCAAACAATCCCAAAGTTTGCTCCAGGGGACCCTGTCAAACGCCTTTTCCAGATCTATGAAACAAAGATGGATCTCACTCTTATACTCAAAGGCCTTTTCACTCAACTGTCGGAGTGTGAAGATTAGGTCTTGAGTACTTCGGTTCGCTCGGAATCCGCACTGGACCTCATCCAGTTGTGGCTCAGCTAGGCGTCGGAGTCTCTGCTCTAGGATTCTAGAGTAGATTTTACCAGGGACACTGAGAAGGGATATGCCTCTATGGTTTCCACACTGTCGATTGTCACCCGTTTTGAAAATTGGTGTTATAATGGCAATCTCCCAATCCTTTGGTATGGTCTTGTTGTACCACGCTGCCTGTAGAACCCTTAAGAGTAATAGGTCGCCTGATGCTCCCATGTACTTATCCATTTCTGGTGTTATACCATCATGCCCTGCTGCTTTGCCCATCTTGATTTTCTCCAGTGCTGCCTTCAGTTCTTCCATCTTTATGTCATCTTCACCATCATTGGTTTTCTCTTCTGTGCTAGTGGTTATCATTTCTGATGCTTCACCATGCTCACCATCCAGGAGTTCTGAGAAATATTCTTTCCATCTTTCCATTACTTCCTTCGGGGCAGTAAGCAATTTGCCTTGCTTGTCCTTTATAAATTTGAGAGGGCATTGTTTTTCCTTTCTCATGTTCTTTAGGGTCTTATAGAACAATTTCTGGTTTTCTTGTGCATCTTTGTCTAGCTTTTCTCCAAATTCTTCCCAGGACTTCTGTTTTGCTGCTAGCACTTTGTTCTTTGCTTCTGTTCTGAGTGTCACATATTCTCTATATTTTTCCATCTGTCCTGTTGTGTTTTTAGCTCCTAAGTATTGTTTCCATGCCATTTTCTTCTCCCTTATTTTCTCTTTGACTTCCTCTGTCCACCAAGGTGTCCTCTTTCTCTTGTTCCCAAGTCGGACTTCACCGCATGCTTCTGCTGCAGCTGTCTTTATGATATCCTTGAATTTATTCCAGAGGGTTTCCACGTCATCAGGTCGTTCTTCTGTGTTGCTCACCGCTGCAGCAATAAGCCCCTGATATCTGGTCTTAATTTCTGGCTCTTTCAGCTTGTAGGTCCTAATGCTCATTTCTCCCCCGCTCGTTTACTTGGTTTCTTGCGTGATGTTGGGCAGTTCCTAGGCTGAGCAACTCTTTCAGTTGTTCTTTTGATTGTTAGCAGGTAGTGATCACTTCCAATCTCTGGCCCCCTCCAGACTCTAGCATCCCGGACATATTTTAATGAGCTTCTCCTAACAATGGCATAGTCGATCACTGACTTCTCATTCTTGGTTGGTTCACATCTAGTGTATGCATGTATGCGCTTATGGGGGAACTTTGTGTTTGTGATGATCAGATTCTGCTCACTGCAGAATCTAAGGAGTCGCTTTCCATTGTCATTGAGAGTATCTTCTCCATATCTTCCGATAACTCCACCCCATCTAGCATGGTCATTTCCAACTCTGGCATTAAAATCTCCGAGCATGATAACTTCATCTAGGCAGTCATCCACTGTCCTTTGAAGCAGCTCGAAGAATTCCTCCTTGACCTCTGCTCTCTCATCCTCATTTGGCCCATACACTATGACCAGGTTGACTATGGTTTCTCCTTCTTTTAGTTTTACAACCATAATTCGCTCCGAGACAAAGTTCAATCCCTTGATACTATCTTTCTGGTTTTTGGCCACAATGCAACCCACGCCCCCTTTAGCTCTTTCAGATGTGGGTACACCACTGTATAACAGCGTGTTGCCATCGAGATCCATGACTCCTTGTCCCTTTTTCTTTGTTTCGGTAATAGCCAGGATTTCTAATTTTGCTTTCCTCATCTCTTCCATCAGCTCCTCTTCTTTCCCATTTATACTTCTTGTGTTCCAAGTTCCATAAGTCGTAGTCCGTAGTCCGTTCCAGTTCGTCGCCTTTAGAATCAGTCCGGTTTTCTCTCTTATATTTCTCGTAATCATAGTTTAAAGCAAACAGGTGATTGGCCTGTTGTGCCTTTGCATGGTGGAGGGGCTGCCTCCTTACAGCCTCCATGCAGGCCGCCCTCCTCCTTTTTCATCCGGGCTTGGGACCGGCATAGGCGGACTTTAACACAATTAATAATATAAATAATGTTAATAATTTCTGTCTTACCACAAATTCAATGAATAAACACAGGAACGATGACTTGGCACAGATTCAGCTTTGCTGCTGGCGAGACTATGAATTTTTATTTATTTAGTTTAGTTTTATTTAAAATTCACACTTCTAGTACATCGTCCTGCTCAAGGGACAGATTCTTAGACAAATGGCGTCCAGCCTTCAAAGTTTTCATTGATATTAAATGTGTTGGCCAATGGGATAGGGCGACTAACATTTTTGAATTGAATTTAAAAAAGAAAAACAAAACTCCAAACAAATAGGTGTTCCGCTGTCGGTCGGTCCGTCCGATCTTGGCATTACAGCTAAAAATAGGCTTGATTTTTGGGCTAACAAATATTCAATTCCACCTCTCACTTACTCCTAGATTTCCCCCCTTGGCTTTGTCTTACCCTCTTCTGCCTCTTTTCAAACACGCGTTCAAAAAAAAAATGTTATGGATAAAATAAGCAGGCATGAGTCCGTTCGTCAGTCTATCCGAACATATTTATTATTTTGATGATATCTTCGTTAATAATGGGGCGATTTTATATAGGGAAACATATTAGTGACCAGAAGACTGTCATCTATCAGTATATATAAATTTTATGGTCCTAGTCTTTTTAGTTTGTAATTCCATATTTTTTCCAAGTTAGTCGTCAATTTTATTCAAATCTAGAAATCCACCATCTTTTTCCCCTCTCTCTATCGTTTTATTCAAACTAAAACGACAATGTCTGTGTTTCGTCAAAATTTACGCTACAATACAGGAAATGAGGGCTGTGTGGGTGGTTATATATTTCCACTGCGTGACTATAGGACGAAACATGTCTTGGCCTTGTGTCGTATTTTCAAACTGCCAAAGGCAATATCGCGCGTTCGTTACAATTTTTGATTCCAAACAACGCGTGCTGATGGTAGCATTCTGTCGCTCCTTTCCCCTCCTTTCGTGTCTCTCCTTCCGTCTAGAACAAAAATTACGCCTCGATTTGTTTCAAACATGTTACATTTATTTTCTCTACAGTAAGGCCTATTGAAATCGATATGTTTGCAGGCGGGGGCGAAGAAGCTAATCGCAACCCAATATTTTATTTCTACCTTATTTTGACTTTATAAATAATAACATTTTATTGATTTGAGATAGGGGTAATCGCGGATCTTACCACAGCTGACTGGGAGAAGCTTCTCGAGTGTCAGAGACAGAATCTACTATATTTCCTCCACCTCACTCGCGAAAATCTATTCCTATTTTATCACCTCCCACTGAGCTATCACTTATTTCTATGTCTATTCAGAAGGGACCAAACTAAGTCTTAATCACCTATCACAAATCTACGACACTATGCATTTCTTAGTACTGTATACGTTTGTCGCCAGCTCCCTTCTCCGTGTACTTTTTTGTCTCCCCCTATTTCTGTTGCAAGAGGAAGACAGCGATATAAGTGGAAAGACAACATCAAAAGGTAGACAGGAGAAAGCATATCGGAGTACACCATCAAGACAAGAGACAAAAGACGCTAGAGATCCATTACATCCGACCGTCCATGTGGAGATGGCAGCTGATAATGATGATTTCTTTTGCCCTGGGATTTTAAGAACACAGACTGCCTTGCAACTATATTAGCCGGATTCCTCATTGCGCGTCATAACAAACTCCAATGTCTTGCCCTCCCGACCGGTAAATGTTTAGTTCCTCCCTTCTGGTCCACACTGCTGAAATGTCATAAAATTTTAATTCTGCTATACTGGGAGAGTACTCATTTCTGTAAGACTATAACGTCATGGTTGTAGTTTCTGTTATTATCTATGTTTCGTCTTGATATCTGAGTCGAAGATTCTTATATTCGCAGTGGACCTCATTTCTTTTCATTTCCACGTATGCTCCAATGCAATGAATGCTACTTCTGCTTTGCGTATTCTTATTTTGATTCCATTTGTCTGTTTCTTGAGCTTTGTATTGTTGCTGCCAATATATGTATGAGCTCACATCTTGTTTGGATGTTTCTTCATGTTCAGTCAGGCTATCATAAGCCCCATGCATTCTTATAAGTTTTGTCTTTTCTCTGTGTATTTTTAGACCCTATTGCTGTGACCTCTCATCAAGTGTTTTCATTACATTTTGCATCTTCTTGCGGAAAGATTTGGATGCATGACTTGTTGATGTTGTTGAGCTGTTTTGGTTTTATGTTTCTAAAAGAACTGACAGCCAGCACAATTACTCAGCCCTCGGTAGTCGCCGTCTGAAACAATTCTGGTAGAGTATAGTGTTACTTTCCTTCTCTTTGAGACCCAACTAACATACGGGCAATTTCAGGATACCGTTTTAAAAAACCTTAAGCATCACTTTTCATGGCCGGTTGTGGTGTGGCAGTAAACGATGTGATTATATGGCCATGAGACAATCGATATCTTTATAAGTTTATGTGAAATGTTCTAACGTTTCTGAGAAAATACACCAATGACTTTATCAATGGCATCCTAGACCGCAGGACAGTAACGCGCCACGTGATTTAAAAAAAAAAATGATTACAATTGGTGAGTTCTGCAGCCACATTTTTACTAATTATCATCTCTAAATTTGAGTCTCAAAAAATATTTTGAATATAACTCCAAGCATTATGTGGGCAGGGCGGATTAATGAGTCCAGATTATCTTGCGCAAAGAGTTTTAAATTAAAAACTATCGCATGTTTATGGAGTGTTATATAAATTCTGGATTGTGAATTATTAATGCTACAGGAAACAATTAATTAAGAATTGTAGGTATGCGTGTTTGTGAGTTACATGGAGATATTTGTGCAGATGTGGTAATTGTCTGAAGAAGAAAAAGGCAGGTCTGTGTATGAAACACAATAGTGCAACTTCCATGTATTATAATGTAAAAACATTCACATTTCCCATTTTAACGTTTCTGTGTTCCTTTCGTTAAAAGAATGTGTTGTTAAATGGGGTGATATTCTGGAAGATAGCTGCGTGAGAGGTCTCGTGGCAAAATTCTGAATTCTGGAACTACAATGACAGGGGAAAAAGGATGCAACATATGTGCAAAATTAACCTTTTGCGGCAGAGGTCAGCAGTTTTAGTAAATATCGTAGGCTAATTGTCAAAAATAAAGGTAACTCCACAAACTTGAAGAATAAGCGACAGGTGGACAACAAATAAACAGGATACGTTCCAGTGTATAATGTATCATTCTTTCTCTAAAAATTCATAACAGTGCATTGCTAGATTAGCCATGTTAATAATAGAATGGGTTCGTTTAATGACAGATATGAAGATATTTTTGATGCAAGTCAAAAGTCGGAAATACTGAAAGGAAGAGAAGCATAAAAATGATTATAACGATCTAGTCATAGACTTCCAAATTCTTCCCCTTTATCATTATCCGACAATTCAGCCATGCGTATGCATTGAGTTAGCATCAAAGACAAAATGAGAACTCACCTAATAAGGAAATTAACGATCTCCATACACACAGAAGGAGGGCGAAGGTGAGGAAGAGAGGGAGGAATGTAAATCCAATTACCGCCAAACGAACTGATCAAGCGGCTTTAAATTGTCCTGATAGCCTACACCTGTCTGGGTTTCTACTCTGCAGAGACTTAAGCTTGTGAGCAAGAAACACGAGAGTGTATTTGTGTGAACGTTTGAAAAGAAACAAAGTTTTGTCGAACTGATGTGTGAGAAAAACGTAGGTGTGATGGCGTTGATGAAGTTATGTGACCAGGAAATACGTGACGTTGGGACAAAGACTTGTTAGAAAGATATTGGAGTGGGGCGTTTCAAGATATACAAAGTACGAAATAGATATGATGAATTTATAAAGAAACATGTACAGTGTAGGAATTTGTATCACTTCCCATAAAGTCATTCACCCCCACCTAATTTGTTTTGTTTATAATAAGACAATTGTAGCGGGAGGTTATCTAAAATTATTTATTATGTAAGAGTATGCCAGTAAAGAGTTCTGACCTTACAAGTAATACCCCAGTCTTAGAAATAAGCACTGGTGTATTGTTATCATAACAATAGTCAGACTGTGAAAACCCTGGCCCAGTTGGTAAGAAGTAGTACCAGGATTTAAGGTGTCTCCTCCCTGTGACTATCTTATGATTACTTTATTCTAGGGGATAAGTAAAATGTACATTCACTGAACCCACAAAATGGAAGAAGTGAATAAATCCTCAGGTACAGTTAAAACAGTTTAATAATTACACTAATATTCTATTTCTGCTAGTTGGAAAAGAGCATACACATATATATATATATATATATAAAAGTATTCACACAATTACTATTATTGTCTGTTTAGACTTCAAGATCTAAAATAATAAAGTTACTGAAATCACTGTTATTAGTCCTTTGAATTTAAGGATAACTGTCATCAGTTGACTGAGTTTCTGTATGGTTACTTATTGTTTTCAACTATTGGCTGTTTCACATGTATAGGTGGTCAGTGTCAAACAGGACACTTATCTTTCCAACTTGATACTGCTGAAACTGTCCTTTGCTGATATCAGACTTGGTAGGCCCAACAGTAGGGATGCCAATGACCAGTTGAAGTTCACTCTTTGGGGTCCTGCACTTTTGTGGGATTGCCTCGGATGAACGACACAGGCTTCTGATACTGGACAGTCTGGTTTGAGTTATTTCATGGAACCTGCAACATATCAGCCTTGGCTAGTATCTGGCTAGACTTGTAGCTGACTAGCACAGATGTCAGACCAGTCAGTCATCAGATGTCACCGTTATACAATCATATTAAGTAAGGACATCATTTCAGTGATATAGCATTAATATTAACATTTCAATTAAGTGTAACTGACTAGCACATAAGTCAGACAAGTCAGTCATCAGGTGTCAAAGTTATACAGTCATAGCAAGTAACATCAATTCAATGATATAGAATTAATATTAACATATCAGTAATAAACATCATCTGGTTTATTCCGCTCCTATACATCCCTTTCTATAACTTGATCCTTCCAAGTCATATCAAATACAAATTCAAATACTGATGCTATTCTTAGCATCTACACAAAAGTAATACATAAATAAAGAGTGACCAAGCGATCACGTTTCTTTCTTCGGTAGTACAATTACATAGTTTTGGAACTGAAACCTGGCTGTGGAACCCTCCATTTTACCAGCTGTAAATGGGTACAAAGTTGTGCGCTCGAACTAGGGAAGGCAAAGGCAGCGAGGAAGGGGACTAGTCACCTTAACCTCGTACTGGGATCTTCCATGATGAAGTTTCTAACACTTCATTTCCCTAAGACAATCTCTGCCATGGGACTGCCTTTATCTTCGTAAGCGATAAAGCAATATGATAAATATATCTTCATTAGGCTGTGGGGCTATTTGTGATTAATTTTTGTACAAGCAACAATCATCCACAATGCACAGGTTTAGATCATACAATACATTATATCAATGACTATTATACAGGCATATTTTGTGAATTCTGTATGAACCTGAAATAACAAATATTATACACGGTAGTTATCATAATTTCGCTTACCCTCAGACTTCAGATACTGGACTTAAAAATGTTTCTGGCGATACGCTCAGAATTCATGGGTAGTGGCGAAACTCTGCCTCCAGTCTGTCTCAAACCTACTTCGTTGTGTATCCCTCCAGTTTTACCGATACGCTTTAAATACGTCTAGCGCGGACGTATCGGAGAGTACCGACGTCACAGCTTAAACCTAAGCCTGAAAAATCCTTCCCGAACAGTGATTTCGGCCGATCTGTGCGTCGACTTAAATTTTGCCTTTCTCATTCTCGGCATATATAATACCCATATTGTTCCATCTTATCTAGTTTTATACAGCTGATAAAACTCTATCTTCCTATCCATGTAAATTCCCAAACTGTTATTTATTGATTTTAATATTTAGAACAGAAGTGGGGTACACGCTTTTAGCGTAACTGTGGGCAGCCGAAATACGCATATATCTCCGTAAATGAGAACTTCCTACCGTTCCTTCTTATATGCAGTTATACACAATCCTTCCCTGTACTGAAATGTAAAATCCTTTTCATACGGATTCCCTTCTGCTTTTATTTATCCTTGGCGATTTCCTCTGTCTGATACACATTTCGCTGATACGCCGCCATTTTGAAAGCGGTCATTCGATCGTTGATGGGTTTATAAATCTAACTGAACCCGTTTGCAATGGCTTGAAACCAATTTCGCGACAACAATAAAGAACTCTGTTTCTTTTTTCTCCTCATCATTTCAATACCTTGTCCACACCCCCTCACCCCAGAAATGGTCTACTACTAAACACCTCAGCTTGGGCATATTTGAAAATCTTATTTCAGATAACTTGTTAACCATCACTTCTTCAAATCCATAACTACAAATACGTCACACCCTAACAGCTGCGCACATCTAAATTATGATATCGTTAAATCAGTTTCTATCAAGTTATCATAACCGTTAGAGTCGTTCAAGAAACTGTGACTGCACAAAGATGTTTCATTGGCCAAAAAACCAAAAAAATGTGAACTTACGTTCAAAGGTAGCCAGCACACGCTGAAGGCGATAGTGATAAGACATAGAAACCAAATCATCTGAGCTTCCATGTCGGAGTGGTGCCTCGGGCGGATGACAGTACCGGAAGTAGTTGAGCCGACCCCTGAAAGAGATAACCTTCTGTCTATTGAGGGCGAACTGTGAAGCTGTCGGCTGCTTCTCATGCGGAAAAGCGTCACTGCCACGGTGAGGTTGCAAATGATCGTGATGAGGATACCGATGATGTTCAGACTGCTAAACATGGCGGCGTAGATGGTATCCACGTTGCTCTCCTTGTGGAAGTTTAGAAAGCACCAAGAACTAGGAAACTGTAGCTCATAACTGCCCAATCCGGCAAAGGGCAGGGCGCTGAAAAAGGCCGTCACACACCAGCAAGCTAAAAAAGTCAATTGAGCTTTCCGCCTTGTGATATGTCTGGCGTAGAAGTAAGAGAATTTGATAGCCAAGAACCTCTCCACCGACATGCAACAGACAATGAGCGGCATGAGCACGCCAAAAGAGACCATCATGAAGCCATGGTAACGGCATAAATGAACCCCACCAACCCAGCGTAAGTTGTTGGCGTATGTAATGATGGCGATGGGGCTCACTGCAAGCAGACAAATCAAATCAGTCCATGCTAGTCCAGAGAGCATCACGAAGAACACTGTTCGACGCGCATGCGCCTGAAATATGAAGATTGAAAACACTAATACATGATTTTTAAAAACTTTTTTTTAAAATGTGACTAATTGTCACAATCAAGAAAATCTTTATTACCTCCTCTTCCCCAGGGCCGGATTAAGCCAAGAAGGGCCTCTAGGGTTTTTGGTGATCCCCCCCCCCCCTCCCCTTTTTTTTCCCACCTATTAGGCAATAATTTAAATTTTTTTTTCAAACCCCTTAGTATAGTGATGGTATATACTAGTATTATTAATAGACTAGTATGTTAGTTTGTTAGCATTGCTTACCTCTTTTATTAGTAATTATTTGTTATTAATGTTCATTAGTATTTTTTTTTTTTTTTTAACTATGATTAAAGTAAACACTTCTTCTTCTTCTTCTTCTTCTTCTTCTTCTTCTTCTTCTTTCTTCGTACACTCTCAGACGTCCACTTGAATGTTCACAAAGAAAGCAGTAGTCATTTGAGGCTATTTGAATCCCCGTAAAGCTTTTCCACGAAAGGAGCTGGCGTCGGCCATATGCACTTTCTCTGTAAGGGGCAACTTTGAAGCAGATGTTCAGCAGTCATTTTATCAGTGCCACAGTTACACTGATCGGTAGTTCCTATCTTTAGCTTGTTGAATAGATGGTATCTCAATCTGTTGTGGCCAGTGCGGAGTCTGAAGATTACCACTTGTTCTCTTCTGTGGAGCTGGTAGTAAGCATCATTCTGTGTGTGCCCTGGATGTTCAACATTCCATTTTTTTTTCTGTATCTGATTCTGATAAAACTCTTTGCCTCCTCAAAAGTTATTATGCATGGGTCCAGGTGTTGCGTGGGTAATGTTTCTCTATGTATTTTGTCGCTATGGATTTTCTATCTGTTGCAGATTTGTTCTTTTTTCTTTCGATCACAATTTATTTTTATTTGTTTTTCTTTCAACAATTTCTTCAATAATTCTGGCAAGAAATAAGTTTTACTAAGAATAGAAGATTCTATGCACATAATGCCAACATTTTCTTGATTAAAATTTTTTTTTTTAACTTGTGCACGGACCCCCAAGAGCTACGGGCTCCTAGTCTTCAGCCTACTTAGCCTAATGGATAATCCGGCCCTGCTCTTCCCTGGAACCTCTAAGTTTTAGTGCATGATATTAAATAACAAACTTTGTTTCGAAAATTTTATCTTTCAACTTTAAAGGTTCGGTTTTTTCCTTTTGTTTAATGATTATTAAACAAAAATAAATAAAATAATAAAAAATAAATTAAATTAACAATACAGTAGAACTCCATTTATCCGAACCCCTTGGGACCAAGCATCGTTCGGATAATCAAATGTTCGGATAATTGGATTACATAATGTATCGAGTACATGTACACATACGCTCGTATTTCTAAAAAAATTAACCATCACAAGGAAAATACACAACAAAACATATTTACTTGTACTGTAATCATAATACCCACACTGTATTAGATCACCGTATCACCAAAATCTTTTATTACACAGCAGTGCATGTACTACTTGTATTAATTATGTTTTTTAAGAAAGAGAAATGTTTTCAAAATAACATTACAAACGATTCAAAACCACGCGCAACTTACGTATACATGTACTTGCACAGATGTAGCCCACTATTTAAAATAATGAGGAATCCTCTTTTGCACCAAACTGGATAGTCTCCTTTTGGCTGCTAAGTCCCGCATTCTCTTCAACAGCACAAGCTGTGTAGAACAGCTGTCATCTTCTTGCTCGTACAAAGCCATCGCGGTTTCTAGTGCTATAAAGGCCTCTTCAGGACTTGGTCGACGTTTTGGGTTTTCTTCATAATCTACAAGTACATCATGTACTTCTGAGGAGTCTTCATCATCGGTCACTACATGTATTTGGTTTTCTTCTTGCACAAAAGACAACATTTCTTCGTCATTCAAAAACTGAAAACCAGAATCATTATCATCTTCTAGCCACGTGTGTGCATCATCTTTGTCACAGTCCGAAAATCTGGGCATTGCTTGAAACAGTTCCACAACTTCATTTATACAATCATCATTTGTGTCCACTGCAGTAGTTTCATTTCCTCCTTTTTTTCCCAAGCAATCTATTCCAAGCCTTGTTGAGATTATCTTGTGACAGGGTGGTCCAAGCATCAGCTAACATATAGCAGTAGTCTTTGAGATTGAGCTTTTTGCAAAACGCCACCACACTTTCTTCATCTTCAGCCAACAATAAACGACGCAGGACTTCCTTCTTGTACATCTTTTTAAGCTTTGCTATAACACCCTGATCCATTGGTTGAATCAGTGCTGTTACATTGGGAGGCAGAAAAATTACTTTAAAATTTGCATCAACTGCATTCAGTGTATCCGTCTCTGGATGAGATGGTGCATTGTCCAGTAGAAGAATTACTTTTCCAGTTTTCTTTTCTTGTTCTCTCAACCTCTTCACATTTGGGATGAACTGATTTGTATACCAATCAAGAAATATTTCACTATTCATCCAAGCACTCTTCTGTGCTTTGTAGCACAATGGGAGACATGTCACATTCTTTAAACAACGTGGTTTTTTTACTTTGCCGATCGTTAGCACCGGTAAACGATGACTTCCACTGGCATTCGCGGCTACCAAAATTGTTACTCTCTCATTGCACTTTTTAAACCCAGGGGCAGCTGCTTCGCGCTGAGATGCAAGTGATTTTTGAGGCATTGATTTCCAGTATAAGCCAGTCTCATCGGCATTATACACATCATCGAGTGAGTAACCTTCTTCTTCCAAAAAAGCCAAGAGTGTTTCTTTAAAATTTTCAGCGGCAGTTGCATCGCTAGATAAAGATTCCCCTTGAATCTCCAATTCTCGTATGCCATGACGAGATTTAAAGTTTCTTAACCATTCCTGGCTAGCCTTAAAGTCAGGAGGACCGTCAAGTTGATTGTTGAACTGAAGTGCCTTTTCACACAATATAGAGCCAGAGATAGGTTCCTCTTTGCTTCTTCTATGCACAAACCATATATACAAAGCCTCTTCCAATTTCAAATCTTTCGCATTTCTCATGGTTTTACGTTTCTTCGACCCATTTTCACTATCCAATTTCGATGCAAAACTCATAATTTTATCCTTGTTACTTTTGATGTCAGAGACGGTAGCTTTCCCAACATTGAAAATCCTCGCAAGTGAAGACACCGTTTCACCTTTTCCTAGTCTCTTGATGGTAAACCAGATATTAACTGACTTTATGATCTAATGATCTAACTGACTTCCTGTATGTAAGCGACCGACCATTAGCCCATCCCATCCTCTACAAATTGTTCGCACACATTTGAAGCTTGCCGCATCAAAAGATTCAGAAATGTAGTCTAACGTGACTGGTGGCGCCTGGTTTTTTTTTTTTCTGGACAAAGTGTTCGGATAATTGGATGTTCGGATAATTGGGGTTCGGACAAATGGAGTTCTACTGTATTAAAATTAATATTGTTGTTGATATTCATCGCTATCATCATCATTTTACATTTCGTTCCCCATGGAGCAAGGCGTTACCACTGCAGCTACTCCCCTTACAGGAAGCCTGCATAAAGCAGTCATATGCTCTTGAAGTGAGGGTTTATGCAGCAATAGATTTTATATGATGATTGTGCCAGCCCCGTGCCCAACCTCATTTTAGTCGCCGTATACGACATGCGTGACGGAGCAGTAGGCATATTCTTTCTTTGTCTCATCAGAGAACCCCCGGGAACTACACAGAACGTTCTTGATCATGCAACAGTGAAATGCAGACAACGTTGGTAGACTACCATCAGACTCTTTGCTATATTACATAATAATGCATGGCGGTATATCTGGAGTCATCCTTATATGACCATCAGATAAGCACAATGCTATAATATACAGAGGTAGAAGTGGACTTCTGCCTGTGAGGCTAATTACACCATTCCACACCACCTAATAAGCCTATCTACACAATATTCATTTTAACAAAGCACTTTTCAAACACTTCCCAAACACTGATTATCTACCCCCATAGAAACATCATTTGCCTGTCAACATCTCATCCATAGGTCAACATTTCTTTTCCTCTTCCGCTCGTTTTTAATGGGAATAATTTGTTTTATATCCATGTAATACTATTATATAATGTAATGTATGTGAGAATGTACCCGCATACCACTGTACTTTAGAGATGTGAATGTTTCCGTTTGCTTAAATGGGTGATGTACATGCAGATATAATTTTTTTTTTTTTTAAACTGCTGAAAGACTTTTCCTGCTACAGAAGTGCGCAAGATAGTGTTATTATTATTATTATTATTTCAATTTCCGCCAAGAATGTATGGATGTAAGCGAGAATGTGTTTTTGTAATTTTTGTATTGAGGATTGATGACACATTCAAAAATACAGATTAGACGTTTTGACCGCATAAGTGAGTGTCGGTATACAGAACTTATTTATTTATTGTTTTGTTTATATTATTTTATTTTATATTTATTATTATTATTATTTTTCTTCAGTCACTATCTTGTTTATTTTTTTAAAAAAAACCTACTCATTTTTTATTATGATTGTAAACTGTAAATGAATGCTGTTATGTTAACTTTATAATGTTGCATGCCTTTTAATTAATGCTTAAAGTAATACGTGGGAATAAAAGGATATAGTATGCAAGATTAATGAGAGTGAAAGGGCAGAATGTTAGACGGGCCTGCGCGCCCAATTCCCAACCCTTCGAAAATAAAGTTCGTTCGTTTGTTCGTTCAATGACTCTTTAAATCATCCACACACTTCCAGGAATTCCCCCTGTTGTGAAACATGTTGAAAATCCAGCATTGCACACTAAGCTTGCAGCATACAGGCACTTGAGCCTCAGATGTAACGCTGGCTTTGTTCTGGTTGGTTGCTTGCAGGAGGATCTCGTGGACCCATGACACGCAGGGCGGGAGGGGGGAAGCTGAAAAGTGGCTCTGTGTAGGAGGTGTTAATTTCTTGGGAGACCCCAGACCTAGACTTCATTATTTTAGCTCTGCCTATTTGGAAAGCCCCCTTGGATGTCGAGGAATGCACAGTATGCCATACACTTCGTCCTCCAAGTTGGGACCAGATGTGATTATCATGTACATGCAAGCCGAGCGTTAGAAACTGGAGCTCATGACTTCAACTCATCACGTTTCGGAATATCAGAAAATCCACAAGAAAAGCCTAGATCTGTAGTAGAGACACTGCCAAGGTCTCTTCAACTTGGTATTAGCTGCAAAAGAGCGAGCTCAGCAGCCCTAGTTAAATAATAACAAACAACATGTTGCATAATATTGAAAAGTGATGATTAATTATAAATCTCCGGCGGCGTACAGAAAATAATGAAATGTTGACGCCTTCGGATTAAATGTCGCATCATTTTATGGCAAGATTTATTAAAGGTTGACTGATTTAACCCTTAGAGGAAGATTAAAGAAGACAATGAATACAAACATTCAATTATGACGGTCATAACTCCATAGTAACTGTAACTCGGAATAATTTCTTACCTCTCGCCTTGAAGAATAGAGAACAATCAAGGCTAGAACGTTGCCTAGGACGCCAAATGTTGTCATCATTATGGGCGTAGATAGACTGATTCCCTGGGCGGAACGATCACATGCCGGAGGTCTAGTTGAGGTTTTGTTCAAACAGATGACCTCTAGTGATTGGTCAATGCTAACCCGTGACATGTTATAGTCATATCCAGTTAAGTTGTCGGTTAAGGATGCAGCCATAATGGAAGTCGGATGTCAAAGTTATCTTCAGGTTTTGACCCTGGAGGGAAAAAAAATTGAATTAAACAAGTGTATCTTAAGTTCACAAACCATTAAGTTTTTTAACTTTAAACTGTTTTAAATGGTGAACACCTTGTGACTAGGTTAAATTATAACTGCACCGTAACTTTTAATTTCAGAAGTCGCAAGAAAATACGCACATTTTACAAGTCTCGCAAGGTCTCAGGTTACAAACGAGTTCCGTTCTTCAGGTGTGTTCCTAACCCAATTTTGTGCGCAAAGTGAGAATTTTTGGGCCCAGTAAATGCGCTCAAGTGTCCGTCATAAAACACTGTAAAAAATACTGCTTCATCACATTTATTTTACCGACAAATTCCGGAAAATGCAGTAAATTAAAACACACAAACAATTCTAACTGAAAAAATAACTAACATCATAGTATCTCTACCCTACGCTAGACAATAATGAACGAGAGTCGTGACGGTTTTAGGTTGTGCGAGGCCTTTAAAAAATTAATTTCTGTTGTATCGACCAGCATATTATTTGTGCGCGAGGCCCCTAAAAGCTCGGGACCCTTGACAAACGTCTAGGTTGCCGACGCCTATGTTTTTATAAACAGAGGCGTTTGGGCTCTCGCTCTTCCGTCCAGTGCCACGTAGTGGTATCTGCATGTTGTTTCCGCCCCATGTGAAGTGTTCCATTTATCTGACCTCGGAGAATGGGGTATTTTTGCTTACATCATCGAGTGCTGAACACTTGCCTATGCTTAATACTGCCATTGAACGAGGGCATGAGTTGACTTAAAATAAATACAGTAGAACTCCATTTATCCGAACCCCAATTATCCGAACATCCAATTATCCGAACACCTTTTCCAGAAAAAGAAAAAAAATCAGATGCCACAGTCACGTTAGACTAAAATTCTGAATCTTTTGATGCGGCAAACTTCAAATGTGTGCGAACAATTTGTAGAGAATGGGATGGCTAATGGTCGGTCGCTTACGTACAGGAAGTCAGTTAGATCATAAAGTCAGTTAATATCTGGTTTACCAATCCAGTGTACGTGTGCGTTCTAGGTAGAACACTGGCTAAACAGACAGTTCAACTTAAAATAATTGTGTCTGCTACTACAGCAGAATAATTTTGGTGTACAAGTATTTCTCTGTGCTATATGGCATCTTCCAGTAGGCCTAAAGCATATAAAATGAACCGCAATGTTTTGTCAATTGAAACGAAAACAGAAATTATCAAGAGACTAGGACAAGGTGAAACTGTGTCTTCACTTGCGAGGATTTTCAATGTTGGGAAAGCTACCGTCTCTGACATCAAAAGTAACAAGGATAAAATTATGAGTTTTGCATCGAAATTTGATAGTGAAAATGGGTCGAAGAAACGTAAAACCATGAGAAATGCGAAAGATGTGAAATTGGAAGAGGCTTTGTATATATGGTTTGTGCAAAGAAGAAGCAAAGGGGAACCTATCTCTGGTTCTCTGTTGTGTGAAAAGGCACTTCAGTTCAACAATCAACTTGACGGTCCTCCTGACTTTAAGGCTAGCCAGGGATGGTTAAGAAACTTTAAATCTCGTCATGGCATACGAGAATTGGAGATTCGAGGGGAATCTTTATCTAGCGATGCAACTGCCGCTAAAAATTTTAAAGAAACATTCTTGGCT
Source organism: Oreohelix idahoensis (assembly GCA_024509875.1). Taxonomy (NCBI): domain Eukaryota; kingdom Metazoa; phylum Mollusca; class Gastropoda; order Stylommatophora; family Oreohelicidae; genus Oreohelix; species Oreohelix idahoensis. The sequence goes on along the minus strand of JAMPIV010010036.1, from coordinate 51,187 downwards.
TTTTTGGAAGAAGAAGGTTATTCACTCGATGATGTGTATAATGCCGATGAGACTGGCTTATACTGGAAATCATTGCCTCAAAAATCACTTGCATCTCAGCGCGAAGCAGCTGCCCCTGGGTTTAAAAAGTGCAAAGAGAGAGTAACAATTTTGGTAGCCGCGAATGCCAGTGGAAGTCATCGTTTACCGGTGCTAATGATCGGCAAAGCCAAAAAACCACGTTGTTTAAAGAATGTGACATGTCTCCCATTGTGTTACAAAGCACAGAAGAGTGCTTGGATGAATAGTGAAATATTTCTTGATTGGTATACAAATCAGTTCATCCCAAATGTGAAGAGATTGAGAGAACAAGAAAAGAAAACTGGAAAAGTAATTCTTCTACTGGACAATGCACCATCTCATCCAGAGACGGATACATTGAATGCAGTTGATGCAAATTTTAAAGTAATTTTTCTGCCTCCCAATGTAACAGCACTGATTCAACCAATGAATCAGGGTGTTATAGCAAAGCTTAAAAAGATGTACAAGAAGGAAGTCCTGCGTCGTTTATTGTTGGCTGAAGATGAAGAAAGTGTGGTGGCGTTTTCCAAAATGCTTAATCTCAAAGACTGCTGCTATATGTTAGTTGATGCTTGGACCACCCTGTCACAAGATAATCTCAACAAGGCTTGGAGTAGATTGCTTGGGAAAAAAGGAGGAAATGAAACTACTGCAGTGGACACAAATGATGATTGTATAAATGAAGTTGTGGAACTGTTTCAAGCAATGCCCGGATTTTCGGACTGTGACAAAGATGATGCACACATGTGGCTAGAAGATGATAATGATTCTGGTTTTCAGTTTTTGAATGACGAAGAAATTTTGTCTTTTGTGCAAGAAGAAAACCAAATACATGTAGTGACCGATGATGAAGACTCCTCAGAAGTACATGATGTACTTGTAGATTATGAAGAAAAACCAAAACGTCGACCAAGTCCTGAAGAGGCCTTTATAGCACTAGAAACAGCGATGGCTTGGTACGAGTAAGAAGATGACAGCTGTCCTACACAGCTTGTGCTGTTGAAGAGAATGCGGGACTTAGCAGCCAAAAGGAGACTATCCAGTTTGGTGCAAAAGAGGATTCCTCATTATTTTAAATAGTGGGCTACATCTGTGCAAGTACATATATACGTAAGTTGCGCCTGGTTTTGAATCGTTTGTAATGTTATTTTGAAAACATTTCTCTTTCTTAACAAAAATAATTAATACAAATAGTACATGCACTGCAGTGTAATAAAAGATTTTGGTGATACAGTGATCTAATACAGTGTGGGTATTATTATTACAGTACAAGTAAATATGTTTTATAGTGTATTTTCTTTGTGATGGTTAATTATTTTTAGAAATATGTGTACATGTACTCGATACATTATGTAATCCAATTATCCGAACATTTGATTATCCGAACGATGCTCGGTCCCATGGGGTTCGGATAAATGGAGTTCTACTGTAACACGTTGCTACGCCTTTGCGTCAGTGACAACCGGCGTACGTCTGCTATTCAACCGTTTCAGAACTAGTTCGCCTCGTTCGTAATTAAGGAACGGATGTCGCTGCAGTAGTTGAATATTAATTGAATTTTAATCGAAATAAAACATTAATGGGTCTAAAGAGCTCGTTCGTATCTGCTGGTTGCTGTTACATGATACCCTACTGTGTATAGCACAGTGGTTCTCAAATTTTGTGTCTCTGGGCCACAAAGATAAATTATATTACTGAATAAATTCTGAAAAATTATATGTGTTTCTACACATATGTTTCCCATATTATATCACATGTAACAAAATAAATAAGAAAATGATCTTCATATTAATTTTTGGCGCATGAATGTTTTTTAAGAAATCTCTCTTAATCCTTGATTGTCTTTGAATCTTCCGGCCACACCTACCACTCTGTCGCGCCGCACCACTGTGGTGCGCCACACCATTTGGGAACCCCTAGTGTAGGGTTCCCATTCTTCCCGTTTTTCCCGGGACAGTCCCGTTTTTTTATAAAATGTCCCGGTGTCCCGAATTTATTCCAAATGTCCCGCTTTTTAAGGGTCCTTCCTGAAAAAAAAATCTTTGGGTAATGGATTTTATTCCGTGTTTTAGTAGTGTTACTTTATCAATTTCCGGTTACAGTGGACCCTCGGTTTGAATCTCGAACAAAAATTCGAAAGTCGACCAAAACAGTGTTCAGTGAACCTCTACCAAATGATTTAATGCGTATTAGCATTATTATACAGTATTTTTATCGTTTTTCATCCGCATAATGCCGAAACGTAAGGGCAGTATAAATGATAACATTACAAGAGAATTTCCCTTCATTAAAGGTGTAGATGAAAATGTGGAATGTACTTTATGCAGCTCTAAATTTTGCATTTCACATGGTGGTCGGTCAGACGTAGTCAACAACGTGAAAACGAAAAAACATAAAAATGCTGTTGAAAGTAAGGCTTCCAACAGCAGTATAAGTCATTTCTTAAATGCGAAAACTCAGAGTGAAAAGGAAATGGAAAAACAGTTATCATTGCCAGCACAGGAAGCAACCTTCGCTTATCACGCGGCGGTGCATAACCACAGCTTTAAGTCCATGGACTGTACAACAGCCATCGCGAAAAAAACTTTTCAACGATAAATTCAGATGTTCGCAAACAAAGTGCAAGGCAATAATCACCAATGTTATTGCACCATTTGTGACAAAGCAGATTGATGAAGAGCTAAAAGAAGCTCGTTTCATATCTGTATTAATCGACTCATCAAACCACTTGGACAAGAAGTTAGTGCCTCTGGTCGTGAGATATTATCATGCAGCAAAAGGCGTGAAGGTGAAGGTGTTGGAGTTAGTTAATTTAGGCGGTGAAACTTCAGAACTGTTATTTTCTTATGTATTGAAAGTGTTACAGAAGTCAGATCTCCTTAAAAAGGTTATTGCTATATCAGCAGATAACACAAATACAAACTTTGGTGGAAAGAAGAGAAAGGGACAGAATAATCTGTACTTCAAAATGCAAGAAAACACTGTGAACAATTTAATTGGTATTGGTTGTCCTGCACATGTGATACATAATGCTGTGCAGATTGCTGCGGATTGCTTACCTATTGATCTTCAGTTAATAATTAACAAGATTTACCAGCATTTCCACATTTATTGTCTACGAGTTGAGGAACTCACATCATTTTGCGAATTCACCAATACAGAATATAAAACTGGGTAACAGCAAGACAAGATGGCTCTCTCTCTTGCCTGCAGTCCAGAGAGTTATTGACATTTTCCCTGCATTGAAGTCATATTTCCTTTCCATTCACAAATATCCTACCAGTCTCAAAAATTTCTTTGAAAATCCACTTTCAATTACACTCCTGCATTTCATTGCCAGCCAGTTAAAAACCTTTTCTGATACCATCAAATGTGTTGAAAAGCAAGAGACAACAGTAATTGAAGTGAAGGATGAAGTAAACAAACTGATGGAAAAATTAAACTACAGGAAGGCAGAAATTTTTCTTACCACTACTGTGAGAAATCAGTTGCAAGAATTAGAAAAAGAAGGACACATAACAGTTGAAAAGTTTCAAAGCTATGCAGTAGATTTCTATGACACCTGCATTGAATATATTCAGGAGTGGTGTACACCATTTCTTACGCCTCTTCAGTCTTTGGATTGGATCAATTTGAAGGGAAAGGAGTCTGTGACTTGGAAGAACATCCAAGAAAGCTACATATTCATGAAGACAGTGTCACCAAATTTTATTGTGAATGAAGAGGACATATTTGATGAGTTTGCATGTGTGAAAAAATACTGTGAAAGCAAATTTGATGTGTGGAATGAACTGAAGGATCAAAGTGTCAGTGAAAAATGGTGTGAGATGTTCGCTCATTTTACAAAGCAGGATATAAATGCTGAGAACCTGAAATGCATAGTTAGTTTTTGTTTGGCAATGCCAGGATCCAATGCAGCTGTTGAACGTGTTTTTTCATTAATAAATGCGCGTTGGACAGACGAAAAAAACAGACTTAAAATTGAGACAGTGAAAGCTTTAACCATTATAAAGACCCATTTTAAGGATTTCTCTTGTGCTGAGTTCTATGTCCAAATATCAGAAGAAAAAAAAACTTCTTGAACAGGCCCATAAATCTGATAAATATTCTGATGAATCTGAAATATAAACTTGACTATTGTGTATTTTTTAAAGTTGCGATTTTTCTAATTAAGTATGTTTGTAATTTAGAATTCTTTTTTAAAGTGGAAGTTGTGTTAGTTAATGTGTGTATTTTCATACCAGTATCTTATTTTAAGTGCAACATATAATATATAATAGATTTAATTGTGCTTTACCTTAATTTTTAACATGTCCCGTTTTTTTACAAAATGTCCCGGGTGTTTTAGGTAAAAATTTGGAAATGTCCCGGTTTTTAAACAAAACATTATGGGAACCCTACACTAGTGTAGTAGATAACCAACAGATATATTGAAAACAACGGGCTTCAATAGGAATAACTCAAAGGAAATAAATAAATATATGCGGCTGACGTTTTATGAGAAACACGCGACGTGAGGAATTCCTACCAGAACTCGAAAACAAAATATGGCAGAAGATCGATATGGGAAGAAGAGAAATACAGTTTCCGATTACTGCTGATCTAAATTTAAGAACGATGTCCGGCGTGTTTTGCTGTATTGAAACGCATGCTGGGAAATTACCAACGCCATTCGCAAAGAAATTCACCTCTTTCAGACTTCTGCTTTTGAGAAAATTAAAAATAAACCCTAGCTAAATGACATCTTTCTGCCACAAAACGCAGAACGATCCACTGGCCATGGCATGTTGCAAATGACTCGTTACCACGAGAAGCAATAAAGGTGAGCTGGGCTGAACACATGAAACAAAGATAATCCTAAAAAAAAAAGGGGGGGGGGGGGGGGGGGGATTGGCTAAGAGCTATGGCGTCCGCCTCGGATTCTAGAGGTACCGGGTTCGATTGCCAGTAGAGGGAATATAATTTATGGAAATTTTTTTCAGAACCAGTGATCCTAACCATGTCATACTCCCCCCTGGTCTCATGGGTAGTGAGATCGGATACCTAGCCTTCTCGGATAAAGGCGAAAAAATAGGAGGTCCCGTGTGCAAAGTTGCGCACGTTAAAAATCCCACGGCATAAGGCCGCTGCCCTGGCAAGATTTAAAAAAACTTAGAAACCTACCCACTAAATATATTTATAGAATGTGTGATTCCTATATACACACATTGGGATTCTCGCCAGTTCTACGGAGTTCGTGCACTGTGATGAGATCCTCCTTGTGTGATCTAAGGGAGGAGATCGGAGCACTGATGTAGCTGTCGGTGTGCAATGAAGATAATCCTTAATACCAAACTAAACTAACCCTAACAGGGACAGGGACAAACGTCAAATACAAACATTTTAATAAACTTAAATCTGTTTACTGATACATCTGCAGAAAATGCAGAAGATGAATGTCAGTAGTAGATCACTAAAAAAATGTGTAATGTGAAACAAAAAAATTATTCTTAATTTCATCCTTTTCCGTTCCTAAAAATAAAAAATAAAAACTGGGTGCAAAAATGCAGTTAAACGCCTAAGATGGAGTCTGCACGAAAGTAGTTTTAAGTTCTTGTAATATTAGTTTCTGTAGCAGTATGTTTTGTATGATAAAGTTGCCAGTTCCACACATAATGTTAATCAGAATCTACGTCATTGCACTCCGGGCAAACCCGTAGGTGCTCAGCCTCCCTCAGCAAATGTCGAAGGGTATAAATGCTAATTGTTCCTGTTGCGCACTGGTTGTATACAAGGCGGATGAGTCCTCTCAGACGTCCATCCCTGCTGGTCTTACGTTTGATGCCAAATTCCAGCAGTCTTAGCCTTGATGATTCATCGATTGCAGTGTCATTCTCTAACAGACGAACATGAATTGCCCTCAGTATCTCTTCCTTATCCATGGCCAATGCATAACTTTACAGTAGTCGCCTCTTATGACACTGCTAGAGGGAGACGTGGCTCTGGTCTTTCTATTTCTCATCAGGAACGCTAGGAAACTCTACGGGATACTGTCAAACGGCCGCTGTACGGTAAACCACATACACACTTTCACGATTTATATCCACAAATTACTACTTGTAACGAGCAATGAAAAATACCGTCTGTGTCGCGTTTAGATAGGTTTTACGATATGTAGGGTCCCGCCTGAGTATAGGAGATGGTGATGATACGTGAGAAGTAAAGATGTAAGAAATAGATTTTTCACTAGTGGATAGTTTAAGGAGAAGATCTGTCTCTGGACTGAATAGTTTCTCTAGTCCATCCTATCTGTACGACTATACTTTAGTATCAGACAATCTTTCACTCCCTTATATTGAGAAATATAAGTTATACTAAACACGCTCACACAATTATGTGACAACAAGACGCACACAAACGTGAAAAAAACTATGGTAAAATTGGGTATGGGTCTGACGAACACACAAAGGTAAGTTATTTTGTTGTTTATTATCACTAAACTTTACAACATCAAATATCTAAAGAGAAAAATCAAATACATCGGAATTACATGCATAGCAATATACAGAATACCTATGCCCTCCTCTCCTTGAGAAGATAAGAACCCACCAAGTTAATAACCCCAAAGGTTAAAGGTTAGCACTAGGTCATAGCATTGACTGTGAAGAGAAAAAAATACATAAGAACAAAGTTCCTACTAAATGTTACTCCGTAATACACAATAGTTAAGCAAAAAAAAAAAAAAAAAAAAGAACCAGTGATGGTAAGGTTATGTAACTAAGAAAATTATTCACTCTTTCTGTCTGACATTCAGTGGCCACTCATTCACGCTTACCTAAATCTGGGCGATATATCCCGTGGTACTGCGAGTATACTGCATATAACTTCCAGTGTTTTTCTAGCTTCCGAATTTGGCCCCAGTCCTTCCTCTATAACACATAAGATTTCTATGAGGGGGACGCTAAATTTGGTGGTTGATTATCGGATGGACTAAAGTCACCTTGGATAGTTAATGTAGAAGAACAACTCCGCGATCTGTGTTCACTGTAAACAGTAGTAAATGTTTCTAGTCTTTTAAAATCTCTGGTTGCTAAAAAAAAAAGAACTGTTACCAGTTATAACTGATGATGATGATAGATCCTATCGACTGTCTCTGGTGTGAGTGTCGATTTTGAAACAGTGTAACGGGCTGCATAAATCCGAGAAAACAACTGTCAAACATTAGATGGTACTGTTATCTTTGGTTACGCCACACTGGGGTGATAAAAATGGAATAAATATCTGGGTAGTATTGAGTCCAGTTTACTTTACTTTAAAATGTTAATTTTTGTCTCTTTGGCCGGTCCTGTTCACAGCTGAACTTGGGGACACTGGCGCCACGTAGAAGACAGCATTAATCACTCAGTAGATGAGGAAAAGGGCCACAATAGCCCAACAAATAGAACCAAAGTAGAAAACCGCTGGTAGCCGTTTGATCACGTCTAATCTGCTAGAAATAGATCAACAATTATGAAAAACATGCTACTTTTCTATGTCTCTACCCATACACAAGGAAGGGAACGAGGCGATTTCCCATCCTCTCCTTCAGTACTGGTTAACGCTAAAATGTACCCGGTGTCGCGCGTCGCTTATCGAGCACAGGTTTGGTAAAGGCATGCAGCCTTTCCTCCGCCCGCTCCGGTCAGCGATCAGCGCACAATGTCTATTATGATTTAATTCTCCCTACGCGTACTTAACAAATATCGCCTGTTGTTAATAGCTATTAGATTTCGGCGTCTGGTATAGTTAACATTCACTTACCACGATTACACAAAGTGGAATAAACGTGAATCGTATCTGTCACTATAGTCGCACTTTAGAAAATATCAGTCACTAAGCCGTATCTCCTTGTGGTATAGAGCGGGTGGTTAAATTATCATTAAAACTGAACTATCTGGAATAAACTAGTTACGCGTTGTTTATTTCACTAGTTTTTAACGCTAAAATCACAGTGAATTATAATGGTAACGTATCACATTAACACGCTTAAGCACAAATTTATATTACCAGAAAAAAAAACAGAATAAGGTCCCCACGAATCTATTAACACATCTGCCACAGTGGTTCTAGAATAACGTGCTTCGATTATCCGCAATTTCTGAGCGATGACTGATAAAGATTGGAGAAAGACGTAGTTTATATGGGATCATGTTGTAATGATCTCTAGAAGATGTGAATTCTCACACTATGCTTCCCAGCAGAGAAATCTGAAACTACGTTCCCCCGATCAAGAGTTTAACGGTCGCTTCTGTCGGCCGCTGCTAACGACAACAAAGCTTAGTCTGTGTAGCGGGCTTTTCCCCGAGATTTCTGTTCGCTTCTGAGATCAAAGAATTTATCTCCCCCTGGGTGTATAAACATCAAAGGATTAGCTCCCTTATTGAGAGAATCTTCAAAAGGCCATTAACTGTTCCCACGTGTTTCCCACGTGCGATTTGCTCGTTATCGTAATACTGACAGCTCAGCTCGCGTGAGGAACTTGCGTAAACTGACGTGGTTTGCTCCCTGCTAGAAATGACAGGTTGCGAAGGTTGGCAAACAAGCTCTTTTGTTTACAACTCAAGAAAAAGAGGCGTGGCTAAAAGTATGAGTAGTGAAGTCTGTCAAATGTGTGACTTTTCGAACGAATCCTAGAACTACGGCTTGGTCACGGAAGGCTGTAGGATTATAGTAGGCTTCATTTCCATTGTATGTCACAGTTCGTCCGGGCTTTGAAGATGTGAAACCCTTTCATATCTCATTTATGGAACTAAAACTACTGTCATCCTTAGCTATCGGATGATTGCTATCCTCTATTGCATCATCCTCTTCCATACTCCAATTTCGACTCATAAACTCCGCTCCAACATTCTCCTGTCCTGGTATATATTGTACTTTGAACGAGAACACGCTTAATAATAGAGCTCAACGCATAATCCTTGCATTAAATTCCTTCTTGGCACCTAGGAATGCCAATGGAGCATGATCAGTTTATACCGTGAATGAAACGCCATATAGATATTCATGGTGCTTCCTGATTCCATTCACGAGAGCCAAACGTTCTCTCTCCAAGGTCGAATAATTCCTTTCTACTGTATCTAGTTTTCGGCTGCCGTATGCAACTGGAAATAACAGGTTTGGATTCTTGTCATCTGCCTGAAGTAATGTGGGCCCAATTCCCTGTCCGCTGGCATCTACCCGCAAAACAAATGGTTTGTTAAGATCAGGAAACCTTAAAATGGGGTATTTGGACAGTTGTTCCTTCAGAGTGACGTAAGCGAAGGTTGGCAAACAAGCTCTTTTGTTTACAACTCAAGAAAAAGAGTCGTGGCTAAAAGTATGAGTAATGCAGTCTGTAAAATGTTTGACTTTGCGAACGAATCCTAGAACTACGGCTTGGTCGCGGAAGGCTGTAGGATTATAGTAGGCTTCATTTCCATTGTATGTCACAGTCGGCCATTCTGGAAAATACAGAAAAGAGGCGCATTGCTCCGTGAAAACTAAATTGAACACTTATTAAAAGGTTACACATGCCTTGCAATCTTTTCGTTGTGCATTTTCGGGAAAATAATACCGAAACAGCGCGCATTGCACTGTGTAAGCTAAGTTGAGCACTTATTAAAAAAAAATAAAAGTACGCAGGACATTCAATTTGTTCAATGTACATCGACCATACTCATGATAAGATTTACTACATAGATCCAATAAAGTTGAAATGAAATGAAATAACCAAAGGGACATTAATGCAGTCACCGAGATATGCAGCAGAAAGAGCGCAACATAATATTCTCTCCCCCTGTTTCCGGTCATGTTTTGCCGGGTTACTTGCGCTTGGTGTTAATAAAACGTCAATTTGTCGCCATGTAACACTGACATACAGCAACATACTGTTGGGCGCTCCGACAGAAGCAATAAAGACACCGTATGACAGACGTTAAGAATAGTCATGCCAATGTTCCTAAAAATGGTTATTTTCTATTTGCTTCCACTTTAGAAGAACAGGTGTATGTGTCTGGATGATATGTTTCCGTCAGTTTGATTTTTTGTTTGCTTATTTGTGTACCAGGCGTTTAAATTGCGCTTAAATTGTCTAAACTAGCGAAATACTTTTTAACGCGTCTTAAAATAAACATTCACGAAAACAAGGTATCAGCTGTTCCACATTTTAAAGTTGTCAATAACACCTGGTGCCACAGAAGTTAAACATACACAAAGAGTCACTGAGAGAGAGAGAGAGAGAGAGAGAGAGAGAGAGAGAGAGAGAGAGAGAGAGAGAGAGAGAGAGAGAGAGAGAGAGAGAGAGAGAGCTGACCCAAGATTACAAGACGTTTCTGTGTTTAGGTTAGGCAGCTTTTGGCAGAAAACAGAAAGCACGACGAAGTACAATACATAACAAGAATTCACAACAGAAATTGACACGACATAAAGAAAAGAAATCCCAGAGAGAGAGAGAGAGAGAGAGAGAGAGAGAGAGAGAGAGAGAGAGAGAGAGAGAGAGAGAGAGAGAGAGAGAGAGAGAGAGAGAGAGAGAGAGAGAGGGAGAGAGAGAGAGAAAGAGAGAGAGAGAGAGAGAGAGAGAGAGAGAGAGAGAGAGAGAGAGAGAGAGAGAGTAATGCTAAGTGTATGGCAATATTGCAAAGTTTGGTTCTTACAACGAGGAAATACATTAATGCACACCCAACAAGTATGTTCTCTTGTTAAGTAGAGATTAGCAGTAGGCCCTGGAAAAATAGTTGGCCTCTAAGATAATTGTGAACTATAATTTCATCATCATCATCATCATCATCACCATTGTCATTTTTTTTTTCTATAACCAGCGGCACTCGAGCTTTCCAGCTCTTTCGGCCCAATGACATGTCATTGCGAGGCTGGGGGGTCAGTGGACTTTCCTTCCAACCCGGTCAGGAGCGTCGCTCCTTCCCATTCACACGGGATTTATGTGCAGGAGCCGTTCAGAATATTCAGTCAAATTTCCGGTCATAAACATTTCTTCAAACGCCGACGGCCGGGTTTGAACCATGAACACCTGGTCGCCAGTACAACGTTGTAGCCATTACACCAGCGCGGCTGCCATTGTCATTAAGCCCCCTTATGGAATATAGACCTTCAACTAATGCATGCCAAATCATCCTTTTCACGGCATCATATCAAGATGTTTTTGTGTTTTCTTTATCCCTGTCATTTCTGTCTCCAGAATTCTGATCCATATGTTTTTGGTCTCTACCTTCCTTACCCTGTGGATCACAGATTAAGGATTGCCTTGTAATGCGATCATAAAGTTTCCTCAAGGTGTGTCCTATCCATCGCCAGCATCTTCTTCTCATCTCCAGTTCTACTGACATTTGTTTACAGTTGTGTATTTGGTGACCGCGTCATATTATTGTTGTTGTTGTTGTTGTCGTTGTTCAGAATTGACATAATTGAACTCATACCATTGACATCCTCATATCCAGCGCAAGTACCCATCTACTCGTACGTAAACCTTTTATTATGGTTATCACGTAAGATATTCTCCATGTTTTATAGCCACACAATTGGACTGCCTTGATATCTGAGTAGAAGATTCTTACTGCTACCTTAAAATTGATCTCTTTTGATTTCCCAGGGCAATGAAAACCAAACTTGCTTTTTGTATTCTTATTTTAAAGATATTTCTCTGTTCCTGAAAGTTTGTCCACATATGGCGGGATGTTATCTCCCAGTGCTATCTGGCTATTGTTTGTTGCATTTACTCTCATAACTCTTGTCTTTTCTCTGTGTATTTCCAAACCCAATAGCTATAACCTGTCGTCAAGTATTGTCACATAACTCTCATTCTCTTTTACGCTTTCTCTCTCTCTCTCTCTCTCTCTCTCTCTCTCTCTCTCTCTCTCTCTCTCTCTCTCTCTCTCTCTCTCTCTCTCTCTCTCTCTCTCTCTGTCTCTCTGTCTCTCTCTCTGTCTGTCTGTCTGTCTGTCTCTCTCTCTCTCTCTCTCTCTCTCTCTCTCTCTCTCTGACATTATCGATTCACTTCTCATTTTAGAGCCCAGAAATCTGTGCCCTAGACACTGTTTACATTTTCACACTTCAATTCGTGTCAGGTGTCACGGATTTCCTCCCCCTTGCTCTGTAGTAGTGGTCCAACAGTGGCCAAAACCTAGAGTATCTAATGTGGGCCTTCAAATGTGTCTACCTTCGCGCAAGATTACTCTTGGCAGAATAGTAGATAGAAGGATAATGATACTTCTACCTCGAGGGAGTATTCACACGATATTTCAGAAGTTAAGAACAATGTTGAATGAATCTGAGCACGTTAACTTTGTATCTGACCCGCCGCCTTTTGTGAAGATGGGTTATCTTATAATTAGCTCGTTCAAGTCCCCAACTGAATTACTCAGTGAAATTCTTCTTATTATTTTATAGCTTTGGTTAAGTGTATTTAAGAAATTGATTGAGACACACTGATGCAGTACATTCAAAATGATTAAATCAACGTTAAATTTGTATATGCACAAATAACAAATTTAATAATCAACTATGGTTAACAGTTTAAAAATGAGTAGTTCTTTTTAAAAAAATCATAAAAAGGGTGATGTTATGGTTTTCAAAAATTGTCAGTTCACTTGGCAGATTTTAAGTTTGTACTTAGCTGCCAATAGTTTGATGGTTTCTGCACCCGCTGATGTTTGGTTTTTTGCAGATAGATGACTGGTTCAGTCGTCACTGGTCAAGTCTGAAAGTTGTGGCACGTTCCAAGAAGTATCAGGGAGTAATCACAAAGCTGGTCCAGCGTCTCTAAGACCCGTCTGATAATGGTGTCTAGCGTCGACTTCAGGCCACTTATACTCTCACGTGTTAAAGATATAGTACCCTCAATTGCTACCACTGACTAGTGTCACAAAAGAAGATAACAAATATCCTCTTGAGTATCGGGTTTTCCTGACACACACTCATGTGTCCCCTCTTTTCATTTCACCATCCCATCTACCTCAGAACTTTATCCTCTCTGAGAATTAATCTTAATTCCAGTGAGCAGAAAACTTTCATTACATTTAGATTGAATAGGTTTACATTTGTCGCTACGTTGGTTGGAAAGGTTAACAATATAATGAGCATGTACATCATTTTTCTCATCATTCACTCCCTGCTCCATATGGAACTTGACACTACCTCAGTTTTTGGTTCTCTATAAGAAACTCGCATAAAGCAGTCACCAGCCCTTGCAGTGGTGGTTCATGAAATTATCATTCTATATGCCGTGGCTGCTAGCCTCATATGGTTTGGACATCCACTAGCAATTTTCACATGTAAATAATGCAAAATGTAGAATTATAAAACGTACAACTTACCACTTACCCCGAAATTTCTTTTTGGAATACCGACTTCTGGCTCAGATAAATAGTTAAAGCAACTTGTTTGATGCCTCGTACAAGTGGTTTAGGGTGTTACTTTACAATAGACTCCCACTAAGACTTAATGTTCAGGTTCCTAGTTGTATATTTTATAATTCTATATTTTGCATTATTAACATGTGAAAGTTGCTAGTGGATGTCCAAGTCATACGAGGCATAGAATGATGATTTCGTGAACCACCACTGCAAGAACTGGTGACTGCTTTATGCGGGTTTCCCATAGAACGAACGAACGAGCGAACTTTATTTTCAAAGGGTTAAGAATTGGGCGCGCAGGCCCGTCTAACATTCTGCCCTTCCACTCTCTCGTATCTTGCATACTATACCCTTTCATTCCCACATGTTACTTTAAGCATTGACTTAAAGGCATACAACATTATAAAGGTTATATAACAGCATACAATGGCATTACCCAATCATAATCAAAATAAAGTATTTGTTGTTTTTAAACAAACAAAAACATAATGAAAATAAGAAAAACAACAACAAATGCAAAAAAAAAACTAAAAAAAAAAAAAATAAATAAATAAATCCAAAATGTCTATACAGTAAAGCAGACAATAATTCGAGTTTTTTTAAACACACAAGAACATAATGACAATAAGAAAAAAAACAACAACAAATGCATTAGGATAGTATAGAATCGGAACTCCAGAAATATTTGAACAGTCTGCTATTGAGTGAGTAGCAAATCCGTGTTTTTCTTTGCTCTCCGTAACTCAAGAGCAGAATCAGAAAGAACGAACGAACGAACTTTATCTTCAAATGGTTTAGAATTGGGCACGCAGGCCTATCTGGATGGATGTATGAGAACGAAAGAACGAACGAACGAACTTTATTTTCAAGTGGTTGAGAATTGGGCACGCAGGCGCGTCTGACATTCTGCCCTTCCTGTCTCTCGTCTTTTATACTGATTTCATTTATTCTCACATGCATTTTACCCATCAATGTAAAAGAATTCAACGTTGTAAAGGTCAAATAATAGCATACTCACATTCACAGTATCTAATTATAAACATGAAATAAAATATGTTGAAAAGTACAAAATAAGTATCACCATGAAATAAAATGTGTTGAAAAGTACAAACATCATCATTAAACCTACATTCGATATTATGTCATTTGTTCGGAAAAATAATCACATTAGGGGGGCAAATAATCAGAACTCATAAAGTATTCGAAAAGTCTACGATTGTATGAATAGGGACTAAGGTTGTTATTTTTTAGATAATGTGGAAGATAGTTCCAAAGATGAGCAGCAGAGTTAGCTAAGCTTTTCATGAATAAGTCAAGCCTAGGCTTGGGCACTTGTATTTTGTTAAGGCGTTGACTGCGTCTTTCATTGTATTTGATTATTGGCCACAGATATGTTGGAACATTCTGTGACAGGATTTTGTGAATAAATTTAGTTTTGTTGAACAAAAAGCGCTTTCTTAGAGGCAGTATTTTGAGATCTTTATATTGATCTACAAACTGTGTTTGGCAGTTGTCAGAAACTAGACGCACTGCACGCTTAAGTTCCATAAGGAGCAAGAAGTGGCTGATGACATAACTAATGTACATACTTATTATATTAACCTTTTCAACCAGTGCATATGTAAATGTAAACATGTTCAATGTAAATGAAATGGATGTTTTCCGCTCACTGGGATTAATATTAATGCTCAGAGAGGGTAAAGTTCTGAGGCAGATGGGATGGTGGAATGAAAAGGGGCGGACACCAGATTATGTGTCAGGAAACCCATGTCTTCATTGTCCAGATGTTTAAACAACCGAGGGAGGTCAGCTACTACAACGTGTCAAGCAAGTTAAGTAAAACTTAACGTCAAAACACAAATCAAGACACTCAAGCCAATAACATGATGACCATGATCAAACAGTGACAATATATACTGAAGCACATTAAAAACGCACCACTATTATATATACTGATGCAGAGAAGCTGGGGAAAAAAATGTGTGGGAATGGATTTTCTCCGTGTTTGTCATGAGGTAGAGAGCGAATGGCTGCTGGAATGGAAAGTGCATGATTCAACCCACGGGTTTGTGTACAGACTACATGAAAACAATGAAAGTTACACGTGCAACACGATTCCCAACAGCTATGACCCTGAAAATGTGTACGCGTTGTGGCAGTATACTCGGTATAAAAAGGCCGTTGAGACAAAACACCCAGTACATGTGCTTGAAATTCCACTACTATCTGAAAACGACCGCCAACGAGCCATTGGTATGTTGGAGACCGGAATGAGCTCGCGGGCCATTGCCAGAAGGATGAATTGCCACCACAGCACTATTGTACATCTCAATGAACGTTACGGAACCACTGGCATTGCCCGGGATAGACTTCGGAGTGGCCAACCACGAGTTACTACCCCTGCGCAAGATCGTCATATTGTGCTGAGTCACCTAAGGAATCGTTCTCTCCCGGCAAGTCAAACAGCAAGAGCAATAGTGGGTAGACGTGGGCAAGTCTCTCGAATGACAGTCATACGACGACTCAGAGATACAGGCCTTACGGCAAGACGACCTTATGTTGGGCCAAACTTGACTCACAGACATCGTCAGCAGCGCCTGCAATGGGCAGAGCAACATGTCAGATGGACTAGACTGCAGTGGAATGCTGTCCTTTTCACAGACGAGAGCAGATAAAACATATCCTTTGCTGATGGACGTATGCGGATTTGGCGACGGTGTGGAGAGCGCTTTGCAGATTGCTGTGTTCGTCCGCACAACCGATTTGGAGGTGGCAGTATTCACATTTGGGGAGGATTCAGTTTTCACCATCGCTTGCCTCTTCACGTCTTTCATGGAAATGTTAATGCTGTGACATATCGAGATGAGGTTCTGGATGCATTGGTTGCTCCTGCGTTCACAAATTATCCAGACTTGCAGCTTCTCCAGCAGGATAACGCACGTGCGCACACCGCGTGCATTATGCAGCAATATCTACAGCAGCAGAAAATTGTGACGATTGATTGGCCCGCCCTATCACCAGACATGTCCCCTATAGAACATCTGTGGGACGAGCTTGGACGCAGAGTCTACAGGCAAGGTTCTCCAGCTAATCTGCAACAGCTTGAAGCTGCTCTTACACGTGAATGGGACTTGATTCCCCGGAATTTCCTACAGAGACTTGTGCGTTCCATGCGGAGCCGCTGCCAAGCTTGTTTGCAAGCACACGGTCGACATACCAGAAACTGAGGATAATGTGAATGAATTTTTTTATTGGTTGCATTTTTAGTTTTCTCCCTTGCCTGCAAAGAATGCAATGAATTTCATAACAATCAACTGTACAAATTAACGACCAGCATGGATTCACAGGAAAACGAATAAGGATTCCATATATGTAAACTTGTAAACACTTATATTTACATTTCACAATCTGTTCCTGGATTATACAGGTGGTGCGTTTTTAATGTGCTTCAGTATACTTCTTTGTAAATTGTGTGAAAACTTGTAAGATACCAAGGTGCTAATTTTTTACTATACATCATAAATCAATAAAGTGCATTGATTTGTTTATAAATGTAGTTATTTGTCGTAGAGATGTATTTTAGTTGATGATGTAAGTAAGGAAGACTATGTAGGAAGCACATAGACCTTTAGACACTAGTTTTCACAGAGGTGAGCTAGTGTTGAGGGAAAGAGTTAAAAGAAGGGCAAAGGTTGGTGTCAGTGATTCTCTCACCTTTTAGACTACCAACTCTTGTATTTTTCTGGCGACGACTAACTCTTTCTTACTCAAATCTTTTTAAAGAAGAACTAGTAGTAACAAGTAATACAAGGAGGATTGAGTATGTTTTTCTGAACAGAACATACAATCTACTACGTCAAATTCAGAACGATGGTGAATTACAGAATGTACATAATTACTTTAATTACAGTGGAAAATAAAATCAATGTTGTCATGTACTGTGAAAAAAGAAATACTAGGAAATTAAAAAAAAGACAGTTATGATATTACTTATTCAAGGATTCAGAGTACTGTCAATGTCTTTGGTTCAGATAAGAAAGACTAAGAGGCTATTGTCCTCACTGACGAGAGTTTATTACTATGGCTATTTCTTGGACAAAGAGAATTCTGATTTTGGCCTGGGTTTTAAGTAGACTTATCTGCTTGGACTTCTCCTGGGCGTCTCAGTAGGTAGGGATTACCAACTGGATAATTTGATTCAGTGGGGCTACAGGCCAAGAGATGACTAGGCTTTTTGTTAACCTGGTTGTGAAGTTGAGTTATGATGTTCAGGTGCTGACGAGGTGTTGAATGCTTATATGCTGTAGACTGCTCAGGGTTGCTGACTTGTGATCACCGCTAGAGGGTTTGAGACGTAAGCACGTGTTCTCTCTGTAGCATAGAGCAACTAGGCGGTTTAATCACAACAATTTACAGCAATCAAAATCCAAAAACTGGCTAGGATTCTGCAATCGCGCTGTGGAAGATAACACTAGTCAACAACCAAAATGTACCAGAAATGAAAATAGCTGATCTTAACTAATTTTGGTGTGCTGAAAACGAAAATGACATTTAAAAATGTTGATTGGCTCTAGTTTTCAAGATATATGCTACTAGTTTATTTAATTACGGTCAATTTATATATATATGACGCAACTGTTGTGGGCGATTGCATAATTTTTTCTAATGACCAATAAAAATGTAACTAGAAGTTGATGATGCAATCCTACCTATGATTATATCACCTTTGTGTATAAATATCTTATCTCTGATAAAATTTTGCCATTAGTTAGTGCATTTGTCCTTATCAAAAGTATCGTAGTTAGAAATGCCTAGGACATGTGTGAACAGTGCTAATAATTTCTGTTATATATGTGGTGAGGTGACATTTCTATCACAAAAACGAAATATAACTAAAGTGATTAAGAAGGCGTACAGTTTGTATTTTGGCTGCAGAATAGGAGATCAAGATAAGAGCTGGGCGCCACACATATGCTGCAATACATGTGCAGCACATCTTACACTGTGGTTGACTGGCAAAAGGCAAGCTTTGCATTTTGCAGTCCCAATGATTTGGAGAGAGCCCACTGATCATCTCAACAACTGTTACTTTTGCATGGTCCCTCCAATTGGGAAAGGCATATCAAAGAAGAAAAAATGTACTCTGGAATATCCAAACATCCCCTCTGCAATACGTCCGGTACCACATGGCGATGACCTACCAGTTCCCAAAGTGCCAGAATCATTTTCAGCTGCTTCCACTGATGAAGAAGAGGACATTGGTGGTCCTGAACCATCAACCTCAAGCGACCCAGATTTTGAGCAAACTACATCCACTAAACCACACTTAATAACCCAAGGTGAACTGAATGATCTTGTAAGAGATCTGAATTTACCGAAGAACAAGGCGGAGCTTTTGGGTTCCAGATTGCAACAGTGGAATCTCCTGGCAGAAGATGTTACAATTTCTGTGTATAGGAACCGCCAGAAGCCGCTTATTACATTCTTTTTCAAAGAGGGTGACCTTTCTGCGTGCCACAACATTTCTGGTTTAATGGCAGCCCTCAAAATCAATTACATACCGGAAGAGTGGAGGCTTTTCATTGATTCATCCAAGACGAGTCTTAAAGCTGTTTTGTTGAATAATGGTAATGCGTTACCGACAATTCCAGTTGGTGACGCAGTTCATATGAAATAAACTTATGAAAATATTAAGCAGCTTTTGAAGTGTATAAACTACGATCATCATCATTGGTCACTTTGCGGTGACTTAAAAGTGGTCGCTCTTTTGCTTGGACTACAGGGTGGATACACCATGTACTGTTGCTTTCTCTGTGAGTGGGATAGCCGTGCACGAAGTGACCATTACATCAGAAGACATTGGCCAATCAGGCAGTCATTGCAGCCTGGCAGTAAGAACGTTGAGAACCCAGTACTTGTCGACACCAGCAAGATTTTGTTGCCACCCTTGCACATTAAGCTGGGTCTCATGAAAAACTTTGTCAATGCAATGGAGAAAACAGATGAGGCTTTCAAATACCTCATCAGAAAATTTCCAAGACTGAGTGAAGCTAAAATAAGAGAGGGAGTATTTGTTGGTCCGCAAATTCGAAAACTTCTTCATGATGACGAGTTTCTTTGCGTGTTGCATGGCAAGGAAAAAAGCAGCATGGCTAGCATTTAAGTCAGTGGTGGACAATTTTCTTGGAAACAACAGATCTGATAATTACAATGAAATTGTAGAAAATCTCCTTCTGAAGTATAAGAGTCTTGGCTGCAACATGTCTTTGAAAATTCATTTTCTGAATTCTCATCTGGATTTTTTTACGTCAAACTGTGGAGCGGTCAGTGATGAGCATGGTGAACGATTTCACCAGGACATTGCTGCTATGGAGACAAGGTATCAAGGCAATTAGAGCCCTTCAATGCTTGCTGGTTACTGTTGGACTGTGACAAGAGACACCTCATCGATTGACTACAAGAAGCAAGCAAAGAGAGCTTGAACAGCGACTGAATAATGACGGAATGGGTTCAAACGTGCCTTTTTAAAACATGATATGTGAACTTTAAATAATGTTTTTATTTTTTCTATCATTTTATGTTGAAATATCAATTAATTGAGTATGTAACCACAATTTTTATAATGCTTAAGTAGAAAGACTAGCTGTTCACCCTAGAGAATTAAACAAGCATACATTATTTGTATTACTGTAATGTAAATTCATCATTTAAAAAAAAACCAGAGCCAATTGGTGAATTTCATTATGATATTTGAAATCAGCATGTCAAAATCAATAAGAAATGGTATATTTAATTTCTGGTACAAATAACTTTTGAAAATTTGTTGACTAGTGTAATACAGGTAATCAATCTTCTGTTTTATACAGATATATTACCTACATCCACTCTGGACATTTCGTTTCAGAACGGTAACTAATAATATATTTACCTGAACCGTAATGTCAGTCTTTTCCTTAAAGGCGACTGTCTATTTGTTTACAAATTCCTGTCTAGCAGCAGTCTCATACTGGTCGGGTCAGTCAGGTCAACCTTTGTAACAAGCAGACGCCTGGACGTGTGCGTCCATGCGTGACTGCATTGGAGGAATGATATTTCCCTCACTCGTCCATTGAACAACATGGTTCTTCTCTCGTTCACAACAGCTTTCTTCATCACATTCCCAATATAATTAGCCTGTAGTACTTTCAGAAATCAGCCTGTACTTACATCACTATAATGCAACAATGATAACATTCATAATACATAAATGCAAAATAGCTATTAATCTAATGTAAAGAAATAAAACCACAATATTAAGTATTTCACACTTTACATCAATTAACTAATCCCTTGATTTTAGAGTTAGCTAATTAAGCGAATACTGAGAGTTTGCTTACCGCTCAGAACTTATCCGCAGCTTAAGAAAATAGATTTTGAGTAGCGTTACTCTCAAATCACATATACTGTAGATATGAGGTAGCTTGAGGCTTCTCTTCTATAAGCGTGCGTTCTCTTCCAACGGTTATCAACAAGTGATTTTAAAACTCAGCATTTGTTCGCAAGAAGTTACAACATTTTCGTTCCCACGTCCAGAGTTAATTATTTCCCGTCTTTTGCTTCTTCTTCTTCTTTGATCCTTAGCCGCCGACCGTCAAAGCAGTCAGTGGCCATTACGCCTGGTGGCTTCTTGTAGGGCAACAACAAATTGGTTCCACTTTGCTCGGTCGGCGGCCATCCTTCGTACAGTGCTCCAACTCTCTTGCTTAGACAAGTAAAAAGATTTATCGTGGCGATCTTCAGTTGACCACTGGACACGGACATATAATCCTCTGGGAACCACTGTGGTTTCGACCAAGCGAATAAATTGTACTGACGTCCATAAAGAAATACTTTTAGTGCCTTTGTAGGAGAAGATGGCATTAGGATCGTATGGCAGGACTATTAGTGAAAACTGGAAAAACAGCAATAGAATAGATCGCAGGTGCAAATATTTCGTAGAGAAAACAGACAGAATGTGAAGGAATAGAAAAGTAAGGAATTTTAAAATAATCTAGACGAATCCTTCGAACACTCCGTGACATTATTGAATAATTAAATTTCCAGTTAAACTGTTGTTGTGTGGCCAAAGAAATATTAATAATTTAAAATTGGTAGGAATAAATACGAGCTGCACTCACGGTTTTATATAACACCCCTGGAGCATACGGGAGGTCCAGCGAGAAGGTGAGTTATCTATCAGTTCTCTTCTACAACTATTATCGAGAACTGTGCAGTAAACTATCTGACTTGCCTTGTGCCATTCCTACCTCTGGTTCACCAGTTCTCTTCTCCATTTCTGGGAACTACTTTCTAAATTTCTATCCAACATCCATCTCGCCACAGCCAGAAAGACGAGAAATAGTGACATGAGAAATTTCTTGGACTCTTCATTTCTGTTCTCTAGGTTGTCCTTCTTTGTTGGTAGATGTTGAATTCATCATAACCCTCCACTCCCAGAGGAGCATAGGCCTTCAACAAACACATGCCAAGTCCTCCTGTCACGTGCCATCATCTCAAATTCTTTCCATGTTCTTCTCATCATTTTCACCTCTGTTTCCAGCTCTCTTCTCCATGTGCTTCTTGGTCTACCTCTGCCTCTCTTGCCCTGGGGGGTTCCAGAACAAGGACTGCCTTATCTTCCTGTCTACCCCCTTCCACTTTGTTTCACACATTCCCAGAACCTCGATTTTGTATTCCCTCATTTCTGCTGCTACTTGCGCCACTTTCCCTTGTTCGTTTAATGTCCGAACATTCCAGGTGCCAAATCTGGAAGTTCTCCTAGAAGAAAGAAGGTTTGTCAGTAGCACAGACTCCTTTCGGCTTTCTCTGTGTTGCATCATACGCCTCCCCACGAGAGGACCTTCCCCTGTCTTGGATGGCTGTGTTTTATTTTCTTTATTTGACTTGCCCATATTTGTTGAAGTTTTTTGTGGTTTAAATTTTTTACAGGATGGGGTAACCGGCCCTATGCCCAACCCTCCTTAGTCGCTTTCTACGACATGCTTGGCAGGGGACAGGGTTACTATTCTTCGCTCCCCTTTCGGGCCCCGGTAACACACGGGGGTGATGTTAAATTATTCATAATTTATTTATAATTCAATATATATACACGTATAAACATATAAGGATTGGAAACCTGGGGCCTGTAAACAGTAGTAAGTAAATAAACAAACAACACACAAAGGTATTATATCAGGCACTCAGTGAGAAATAAAGAAGTAGAAGACTTGACAACAGAAAAACAACAGAAGTGATAGGCTTTCCGGCAATCGAACCAGGATCTTCCGAACGACACCCACCGCCTAGAATATATATAGACAGTAAGATGGGAAATAATGACATGAGAATTTCTTCGCTCTCCATCTGTCGCGAGAGGTTTGAGATGTTATAAAGAATAAGATATCCTGGACATAAAGGTATACCAGATGATACCAGGATAGTGCCAGATAAGAATCTGGTCTTATCAGTAATACCCCCTTCTCTGAAGAGAGTAAGGGTGTATAGACACAAAGGTAGGGTCAAGCTATGTAAGTTCCCAGAGAAGATGGTGATGTAGTACTCTGAGTCCCTAACTGCTACCTCTCCTAACCCGCCTCTGTGATTATGGTATTTAATATGTTTCTGACTCTGCTAGGGGTAATTTATATAACTATATTCACCAACAAGAACTATAATTCAACTTAAAGAATCTAACAAAGTCTTCTGGTAAATATGTACAATTTAATTAAACAGTTTCTCTTTTCTGTTTAAAAAGTGTTAAACTCAAATATTTTACAACATTAAATAAATAATAATAGTTAACAAATGTTTTTCTCTTGGGTCAAAATGTCTATCATCTTGTAGACAACTTTCACTTGCTTGATCATTCACTTGTAGGATTGTTTATTATTATTACTATAAGTTTATAGAAACACTATATTAGTTTAGTCATCACAAACTGAAGCGTATATGTCTTTATTTGATCTGGACAAGCTGAACAGTTGCATTAAGCAACTTATCTTCGTCACTGCAGATGGCTCCCTTATATGCTGGAAATACAATTCAGATGAACTCGTTCCAGTAGTTACTAACGTGGTGACGGGCCTGCTATCACCAACTGGCACTGCATACGTTGCAACTTTTGTAAGAGCAGCCTCTTCTGATTTTGAAACTTGTGTTAAAGGATTAAACCTGCAATGAATTCAAACGCAATCCCTGTATTTTTCTATCCATACCCCTCTTATGACACAGATGGGGACGATAGACAGTTTCAGATAAGTGTGCAAGCAGAAGCACAAGGTATAGTGTAGTTATCAACAATCATTTCAATTCAAAGTGATCACAATTTACTTTACCTTCTTAATTATAAGTATTTTTCCCATGATTCGCCTCCATACAATAATTTGTTTGTGAGTAAAACTATTAAATAATATGTCAAACTATACTGTGAATAAATCCCTTTTATCCTTCTTTATGTTCCTGATAGGTGTCTCATTCTATTCAAGAAATACTTCTTTAAATACCTTTCCCAACTTGCAGACACAATTAGCCATCTTTCTCAATATTTAAATATTTTCGAAGGCGTGATTTGCCTCTAGAAGTACACATGAGTCTGCAAGTTTCATCAGAAGACACAGTCTATTCCTAACACATCTTATACACATCGTATCGCACAGTTGGATTAATCAATATAATTACACACAACTATATACATTTATATATATATATATATGTATATATATATGTATATATATATGTATATATATATATATATATATATATATATATATATATATATATATATATATATATATATATATATATATATATATATATTCGTTCTTACCCTCAGGTACACACACAGAGACTAGCCCTCAATGGGTGATTAAGGTCTGCTAACAACTGCAGAAGGCAAACGCTGGCATTAATATATGCTCTGCTTTCCCCGCTCTCTCTGTGTTTTTTCATATCGTAACTGACCGGAGTTTGTTTAGGCAAGTCTATTTATAGTCTGACCTCGGATGTACGAGATGGAATACCCCTAAGAATGCAATAACTATCCTAAAATGTGGGTACCGTTTGGCCTTTTGTACAATGTAGGAAAACTACTTTTTTTATTATCTCCGTTATTCCTGGTGCGATTTTAGTCAATTAAAGTTTATCTTGTACTTCGAATTAGGCTTTACATATCTACATAATAATCTTTTTGATTACTACTTGCATTTTCTGTTATGCATAGTTTAAACAGCTAAACATAGGCCAACCTGAAGTTTCGAATGCATTTAACCTAAGATTTCTCCCGCCCTATAATAGTATTAGTAAAAGTATTACTACATACGGGTAGAGTAACATCCCTAATATTGTTTTGATAACCTCTGCCAAGAAGTACTTCTTCCATACTGCTGTAGTAAAATCCCGAAGTTAATCATGTTACACAAATAGGGTCTGGCCATTTTTATTTTCCCTGCAGTTGTAAACACGGGACCAACAAAGCGTTTTCATTGGTCGGTGTATCCTATCTTTGTCCAATGTATGGCGCGCGGTAATGGTCAGAATACTTAGAATTCGGGATGTGAAACAGACGTCATTTCACGACACCATCTCTTATCTCAAAGGGCTCCTATGTTGTTCTTCTTTGAGAATTCTACATTTCATGTTGTCCTATGTTTTATTTATTAAGTTAATGAACGGGAGGTGAAATCCATAATGCCTCATCAATTTGGATTTTCTGTCTGCACTGTCGAATGGAAACGATTTATTTTATTAAAAAAACATTTTAAATTATTTGAGATTTGCGTGAAGTCGTTAAACCGTTCATAATAACTGAGACCCTTTGATCTGATTCTGTAACAGCAGGGGGTTCAAGCACGCAAAGATGGAACGACCGCGCCAGAAACTTCCATAGCATACTGGAATATTCACAATAACTGCCAATATTACTGCAGTGATGTAACCTGTGGCTTCATTCTGTTACGTTAATGAGATCATGGCCGATATTTCGAACTTCAAGCAAATTCGTTTCACAGCTTTTCTAATATCCTGTCGTTGTTCATCCGTAAAAGCAAGTTTAATTACTGCATGATGTAATGTAGTTATAGCACGAATATTACATTTATGTCTATTCTTATCTTGTAATCACTGAAGAAGATGAAGGAGATGAAGAAGATGAAGAAGGATGAGGAGGAGAAGAAGACAAAAAAAAAAAACAAGAAGAAGAAGAAGGAGGAGGAGGAAGAGTATGAGGAGAAGAAGAAGAAGACAGAAGTCAGAAGAAGAAGAATAAAAGAAGAAGAAGAAGAATAAGAAAGATGACTAGGAAGAGAAGGAGGAGAAGAAGAAGACGAAAAAGAAGAAGAAGAATAAGAAGGATGAGGAGGAAGAGTAGGATGAGAAGAAAGAGCGAAGAAGACGAATAAGGAGAAGAAGATGAAGAAGACCAAGAACAAAAAGCAAGAAGAAGAAAGAAGCGTAGTGAAATTTGTTTCCACGATGCTTCGTTTTGTTTAAAAAGAAAAACAGTTGGTAACACGCGACGGCACGGGGAACGAGAAAGGCGCAGTTAGCCTGGCTTTGAAGTGGCGGTAGGCTGAACGTTTTGCGTCTCGTTTAGCAGTACAACATTGAGCAGAGGCAGGAAGGAGCGGATAAAGAGGAAATATGGCCGACTATAAGAATGTGCTGCCAGTCACTTCGATTACGGAAACAACAGCAGATGGATTGATTTGCCATTGCCCTAAAGACGCCAATAGGCGTGATGGGAAACAATGGCAAAGAAAACCTATCTGCTGTTGCCCTAAGACGCCACTAGGCGTAATGGCCACTGACTGCTTTGACGGTCGGTGGCTAAGGACGGAAGAAGAGAAAGAAGAATAAGAATGTGCATTAGTGACAGAAGATTTAAAGCTACACAATTACGCTTTGTCGGAAGATAAAAAGGATGGAATTATTAGAAGCAGGGGATATTAAGAGAGAGATTTCTAGACTGGTAGTACGCTAATATAAGTAATTTTCAAGATATTTGAATATTTATACAGTCATAACTTCTGTTAATATCTGATCGAAATTCTTCAAAAGTGGATATAAAATGAATACCTCAACGGATTTTGATTAAAAGTGGATAGAATAGTAGCTCCCAATGGACGAAAAGAATGGATACAGAAGAAAGAAGGATAGCGATAAGTGTGTTGTGAGAAGGCGAGAAACGAAATATCCAAGTAGCACAGATCGTCTCAAACTAAGAGATTTTACCAAATCTTAGCGGACTTCAGAGTGTGCTTTCTCGTACGTGAGACTTAGCCGTATATAAGGACAGAGCGGACGGTTCAATATTACACACTTCACAGATAGTTAGATGTAAATAATACATTATGAAATTGTACTCATTTGATTAGTTAAATTATTAACTGTTACTATTTCAGTTACTTTTTCTAATTTAACTATCACAAAGAGATACTTTAGCGGAAAGGCACCTTATATACTTCTGAAGTCTAAATCTAGTATCCAACTCAGTGTATTCACAACCGTACCTCTATTGTGATACCAGTGTACTTCTCTGGCACAGGGATTTCATACATTCTGGAGTGAATTTAATTCTACTCTATCATTATCATCATACAAGAAAAACATTCCGCTACAAGAAGAAACAGAGCAAGATGGAGGATGAGGAAGAGTAGGAGGAGAAGAAGAAAAGAAAAAAGAAGAACAAGGAAAAAAAATGTACACAAGTTTTACACGTCTACATGTTACTTGTCCTTAAAACATCTCCAGATTTCGACAAATTGTGTTTGAGCCTGAGTGAGAAAAAAAACCTTGATGTTATTTTGTTAGTTGTCCACGGTGATTGAATAGTCACGCCCTTTTATATATTGTTTTTTAATACCTTCAATCTTATTCTTCTTCTTCGTACACTCTCAGACGTCCACTTGAATGTTCTCAAAGAAAGCAGTAGTCAGTTTGAGGCTATTTGAATCCCCGTAAAGCTTTTCCACGAAAGGAACTGGCGTCGGCCATATGCGCTTTCTCTGTACCGCATATAAGGGGCAACTCTGAAGCAGATGTAAGAGGAGTAGGTGAATAAGAAACGTTAAAATAAGATAATTAACTGCTTTAAACAAAATCCGGCGGTTCAATTCATTAACTTCACAACGGGCAGCTTTTGCTTTCTCCTGTAACGTTAGTTTATTGACCAGTTTAGATTTTACTTCATGTTGCTTCTGAAGAGACTAGAACTTAGTCAAATTATAGTTATTGTTCCGTATTTTGACATTTGTTTTATGGGCATCCAATAGATACACGTGAGGGTTTTAGAATTTTGAAAACAGGAAGTGACCTTTCAACTATCTTGTACAGTGTTGCCACAGCTCGGTATTTTTTACTAGATCTGGGTTTTTTTAGCTTCCGTCTGGGTATCTGGGTATTATTTATCCAAATCTGCATTAATCTGGGTATATTTGACAATTGGCATTTACAATGTATGTATATTCTGTGCACTGAGCATGTTTACAGCTGATAAGAAATTGTTGAGCACGCATGCAATCCCGCTTAGTAACGTCATTTGTTTTGCTGCAGACAACTGTGCCACTATGATGGGGACTGCAAGTGGTTTACAGGCACAGCTGAAGAAAGAGATTCCACATGTCTTTGTTCTCGGAAGAGAGCCTTGATTGTCTGTCTGATCAATGGCGAGAACTGGCATCGTACCGAAAAGATCTTGGACATCTGGTGATGAGGATCCGCCAGCATTCTAGCTGGGACTGCAACAAGTAACCGATGCTAATAACCAGAAGAAATTTGATGTTTTGGCTGACCTCATGTGTACGCTTATGGCACTACCTCACTCATCAGCATGCGTCGAAAGAGTGTTTTCGAAGGTTAACTTAGTTAAAACTAAACAAACCAACAAGCTTTTGTGTGAAACAGTTTCCAATCGAATACTAGCCAAGCAAGCAGTTGCCATAGATGGAGTTTGTCATAAGTTTAATCCTAGTAAAAGCGTGGTTGAAGATGTGCGTGAAGGACGTTGTCGGCAGAGATATGCAAAGATTTTGGAACTTCACAATCAAGATTCCACGTTGTCAATTCATGCATATGATCTTGACGAAGGAGAAGTTGTCGACATGGATGCCGAGTCTCTGACAAGTGACAATTTTCAACAGTGACAAGTTACAACTAATATATTATATTTGATTTGAGGAACATTTTCTTAATGTAGCTAATGTAAGTATGTTACTGTTAAAATATCTCATTTTCAAGAGTTCATATATTGGGGTGTTCATTTTTATATAATTGTGAATTTTTGGTTATAAAAAATAAAATAAAAATGAAGAAATAAACAAAAATTGGTAGCTCACACATTATTTGTGCTAAAGTTGCACTAAAAGATTGTGTAAGCATCATTTATCCCGTGTATTTGAGGCATAAAATAATCTGGGTATTTCTGGATTTTTTAAGAAGAAAATCTGGGTTTATCTCTAGAACTTGAGTGGCAACCTTGATCTTGTATTACTTTCAGTCCTCGTTTGGGGTCAAAGGTCGTGATGAGATGCAGATTGGGCTGTTGTGTAAGGTGTGTACAGATAAATCCGTGTAGTTCACTGGGGTCTCTTGTGAGAAACAGAAAGAATATGTTTACTGCTTCTGCCTTTATTTCATTTTGCCTTGCTGGTGTCTTAATTTCTTCTTGGGACGCAAACACACCTTAGCTTTACGCCTCTAACGAATTTTCGGAGGCCGTGCTTAGTGACCGATACCTCATTTACAAAATCTGGGAATGTTACCACTTAAGACTGTTAGTCCCCGGGACCGAAGCTAAAGGATGGTAATTTTCTTGCTCTAACCGTATTATCTACGTTCAAGTCTCGAGCAGAAGGTGAGAATCTGGTGTATTTTTAGTATCTCTCGTGTGTGTGTTACAAGAGAAATACGCTAATCCTGACCGAAATTTAGACGTAAAAATGTAAAATGTGGGTATATGGGGGGAATTTGGTGGACATGTTGTTGAATGAATACCAATTTTTTCAATGTGACATTAATTAGGAAGAGGAAGAAGAAGATGAAGGATGTGGAAGAGAAGAAAACGAAGATGATACTTGTAATTTCATGTAAATCTCTGAACAGTATTCTAGACTGTCGGTGAGTACAAGTATACTGTTCAAAAAAGAAACGCATAGCTATCCGAGGGCGCGTTTTTATGAGTTTGTAAGTAAAATTTGGTGCTAGGGTATATCAAAACTAGCCTCAAATGTTCTTTACAGTGTCAAATGCACGTGTTGACCTGAATTGCATTCGTTTTTGTAATCGTTACAACGCAGTGGTCAATAGTGCTTATGACGCAATTTTTGACCACAGCTCATGTTGCGCGCACGTGAAAGCAACAACATTTGGGGTGAACACTATTCACTGACAACGCAACTGAAACCCTATAAAAGGATAACGGTACACACAAAAAATTCAGTTAATTTTCAAGCAGACATTTATGGCGTCTCTATCGATAAATTTAAGGAACATTGCTATTAGACGACTGCATGCAGGCGAAAGTCAAAGTCAGGTTGCCAGGCATCTAAACGTGCATCAGAGTACAATCAGTCGACTTTGGCACCGGTTCCAAGCCACTGGCTCAGTTGAAGACCGGCATCGCAGTGGACGACCCAGAGTGACAACAGCAGCGGAGGATCGCTTTATTCGGCTTCGTCACCTCAGAGACAGGTTTACAACAGCTTCCTCAACTGCCCAGTCATTGCCTGCAGGACGTCATGTGTCTGATCAAACTGTCCGGAAAAGACTGCATGACGCTGGACTTTGGGCACAACGACCTCACCGAGGACCTGTCCTTATGCGCCGCCATCGCCAAAATCGACTTCTTTGGGCCACCCAGCATCGTCCCTGGGCAGCTGACAATCAATGGAAACGTGTCTGGTTTAGTGACGAATCTTTCTTTTTGTTGCGGCGTCATGATAGACGACGTAGGGTCTACTGTAGGCGAAAAGAACGTTTTGCCCAAAATTGCGTTGATGAAGCTTCGCAGCACGGTGGTGGAGGTGCAATGGTGTAGGGAATGATCAGTTACAACGGAAGGAGTCAATTGGTGCACATTGAAGGAGGCTTGAATGCGCAACGATACGTCAATGAAATTCTTCGACCCCATGTCCTTCCACTTTTGGCTGCCCAAAGGTCTGTGTTTCAACAGGACAACGCCAGACCCCATTGTGCACGGTTGACCACGCAGTTCCTGACTGCCAACAACATTCTCACCCTTCCCTGGCCATCCCTGTCTCCAGACATGAGTCCGATTGAGCACCTGTGGGATGAGCTGCATGGACGTGTTTGTCGCCGAGACGTTGCTCCAACCAATCGTCGTGATCTGTTCCAGGCACTCCAGGAAGAGTGGGCAGCCATCTCACAGGCCCACATCAGACGTCTGATCGTATCCATGCCCAAGAGATGCCAGTCGCTGATCGATGCAAGAGGAGGCCACACACCATACTCAGGGCCGGATTAAGCTAGTACGGGGCCTGTAGCATATGTTAAGAAAGGGGCCCTATATTTAAAAAAAAAACAATAAAACAACACAAATATATTTGAACACATAAATTTTTAATTTGCATAGTAATTATCATTATCAAAAGTAACAACACAGTCAACATTATTGTTTAAATATTAGTGTTTCTACATTTAGCATGAGCAAATTTGTTGATGACATACGATGTATCAATTTCACGCAGAAGTTTATGTTCAATGTACATTAGTGTGAGATTGTTCAATCTCTTTTGACCCATGATGCTCCTTAGTTCATTTTTAATAAGTTTCAGTTTTGAAAATGATCGTTCTCCACTGCAGTTGGTTACCATTAGTGACAAATATATGCGCAAGGCGATTTCTACATTTGGAAAACAAGACTCCAAAGAATTGTCAATTATCAAACGGTAAAACTGTTACTCTACAAGGTCTAGAGTAGTGCCAATATGAGAAGCAAGATCAGTTTTCAACAGTTCTGTAATCTGCACAAGTTCTTCACAAAGACTTTCTTCCAGATCTTCCGGATATGATTTAATAAGATTCGATGACCTCGTTACCACCTCTTCAGGTGTAAACGACTGTAACTGACGAAGGAATCCACATACAACTTTGATGAACATTCTGAACTCATATGCTTGCATGGGAAACAGAATAGGCACCCTTTAGTTTCTGAATAGCATAACCATTTTCTTGCATGTTGCTTGTTTGTAAGTTTATGAGTATATGTAAAATAAGACTTCTGACAGTATCGAGTTTTCTTTTCAGTGTCATACAATCGCACGGATGAAGATAAGGCACTATCAATATGTTGACATTTTTCACTTCCCTTGGATATCCAATATTCACGCTCACAGTCATCTATATTGTTCAGTCAGTCACCAATATCATTAGAGTACTTCTTCGTCTCACTTATTCTTTCACATTCAGACTCAGCGTATACTGGGTTTTGCTGTATGTTTTCTGCTGCACAGCCTGCACTAGTACTAGTTGTTCCTGTACTTCCAGCTTCAGCGGTTAGAGTACCACCACCATGAACACCAAAATATTATGTCAGCTTACGTGTTTTTGATATCACAAGTTGATCTCTTCTTTCTTTTTCTTCCTTTGCTTTACGTTTTTCACTTCCAGAAGCATAATTACGTCCAATATCTCTGTGTCTACTGCTCATTTTTTGAGTTTTCTAACCTTACAAATCAAGAAATTTTAATCAAGAACGAAAGAGAGTGCGAGCACGCCGTATACCTCAATTAAAACAGGAAGTTTCCGTTTCCTAAATTCTAGTTTTTATTGTTAATGCAAATTCATTTCACAAAGAACGAAACAAAATTAGAGGGGCAGTCGCCTAGAACCAAAAAAGTGGCTTCCGTCCAAACGTGACCAAATTTTCAACGCCACTTAAATGGCTTCCGTCCGCAAACAGTTAAGATAAAAATAATGAAGAGTCACACTAAGTCACCCTCTTATGCTCTTTCTCTCACAATTTCGTGACACCAAATGAAAAGTCGCTAAAGATGGCATAAATCATAAGATCATTGATTTAACGCTCGTATTAGAAGATGACCAAAAAATTATGTACATATTTATTGGCGCGGGGCCCCTAAAAGCGCGGGGCCCGTAGCATATGCTACTTTTGCTACTACGTTAATCCGGCTCTGACCATACTAACGGGAAAGCCCGTACGCCAAAAAACTCTCGTGACCCAGATGCAAAACAACTGTCAATTGATTGGTTGAACCCTAAGGTATTCTTGTGTGCAATTTGAACAATTAACTCATTAAATTAAAAAAGTTATTGAATGTCAAAATTATGGCTATGTGTGTGCCTTCAGTAGCTATGCGTTTCTTTTTTTGAACAGTGTATATATTGTTATGCAGTGTGGCGTGTTGGAAAGGTCAGCGACATTCGATAGAGCTTGGGCAAAGAGAGCAAGCGGTTAGCAGGACCGAGGGTGTAACAAGATATTTGGGGCCTATGCGAATTTGAATTTGTTTGAGACAGTCGAGTGTTGCGATTGGCATTCTGGGACATAAAATGTTAATTATGGGTAGGAATGGCTAAGAGGCATGGTGTCCTCCTCGAATTGTAGAGATACCGGGTTCGATTTCCAGTTGAGGGAATATAGTTTATGTAATTTTTTTTATTTTCAGAATCAGTCGTCCTAATGAAATCCCACTCCCCCCTGGTCTCCTGGGTAGTGAGATCGGATGCCTAGCCTTCTCGGATAAGGGCGAAAAAATAGGAGGTCCCGTGTGCAAGTTGCGCACGTCACAAATCTCAAAGCAGTTGGAAATCGTGAAGAGTTGGCCTATCAGGCCGCTGCCCTGGCAAAATGTTAAAATTAGAAACCTACCCACCACAAAAATACTCAAAGAATATATAATTCATATATACACAAAATGGGGTTCTAGCCGGTGCTACGGAGTTCGTGCACGGTGCTGAGATTCTCCTTGTGTAATGTGAGGGAGGAGATCGGAGCGCTGATGGAGTTGTCCGTGAGCAATGAAGATAGTCCTTAAAATCATAACCAAACCAAAGTGTTAATTGATAATGAGATTTTAATGAAAGTTTGTCAAGACTTTCCTGCAAACTGTTCAGTGCTAGTGGTTAGAGTCAGGTTTTGTGTGTGAGTACTAATATGAGTGTATCTGGCAATATCTAGGAATTGTACGCATTGTTACTGAATACATTACGAGCCAGTCTTGGGTCTGTGCACCACGTTTTGTTCTATCATTGCTGCTAAATATCGAGTACATATTTCCTGCGGATCGGACGAGTGTGTCAACAGTAAAAGAAGGCCCGAGCTGGACTGCAAATACCTCTAAATACCTGTCATGGTTCGTAACAGTGGGTATCTAGTCTGCATTTTCAGCGATTAGCAAAAGACACTGTTGATAATAATAGTTAGGCATTTTCTTTAGCTAAATGTTCTAATGGCCTGTAATATTAACTACAGTCACTGAATGATGTGGCTAGCTCACAAGCCAAGAAAGGGTAACTCAAATAGTAGTACGTCCACAGATAAGGACAGAGGTAGAGAAAAATATTTGAACGAATATGTTGGAGAAAAAAGATGGAAAATGACGAAGATGAAAATGAAGAAGTAGATAATGCGAATTGTGACGATATTTGTGGGGGTCCTTTTACATTTTTTCTTTCTCTCCTACATTATCCATTTATTTCTTCATTTTTCGCACATGAATTCGTGCCATTGACACTCCTTTAATTTCTATATGTGATAGGGCCGGAAAGACACCCGGCTTACCCCTTCACGGGAAGACACCCCAGCTTCCCCCTTCATTGTGAGTGGCACATTTATCACCCATATTTTCGATGTGCGCGAAGCATGCTGGGATGTAAATTCTTCAAGATTGATGAAAAGGCCATAATAACGCCTAAAAATTAGTTTTGGTGCATAGCTGTGTGTTATATTTGATAGTGGTGTTTTTGCTCTAGAAATAGTTGTGTATATCTGTGTTTTCATGCCTGGTAGAGCAAATATCGCGAGTGTTGTTTGAGTGGCGCAATTACTGCGCGCGCGGACTGGGTTGAGTGTTTAGGCTTAGCGGTCTATATAAAGCGCGTGAAAGCCAGCAGCGGCCTTTCCTAGTATCAGCCTAGACGAGAGAACAGACGAGACGAGGTGACCGGTGTAGGTAGCAGATGGACCAGAGCACGTGAGCTGTAAGTCTTAGCGCATTTTGTAGAATTTAGCATTCGTGTTCTATAAGTCTGAAATTATATTCAGCACGAGTCTGTTTTAATGTTTAGTGAATTAGGTCTAAATAATTAGATAGATGTGAAAGTTTAAGAGCGATTATTTTATTTTTCAGAAAGGCAAATATGGTATGAAGCTATTTCACGTGAATTTAGATAATATCTACCTGTTAGCAAAAATAGCAAGATGGCGGCCACGTGGTGATGTATTTAGTTCCAGCTTTGTTAAAGTTAAGAATAATTATATTGTATTCCTTAATGTAAGAGTAATTAAGTGTATTTCACGATTATTGATATTTCTACTGTATATCTTTAGTGGGTTACTTTGAAGTGAGAATAGTCATTTAGATTTCGGGAGATCGCGAGGCCACTCCTTTGTTGAGACATGTGTTTCTCTGGTTGCTCCCGGCGGAGCATGGAAACACCAATGCAGCTGGTGTCCATTACAGGCCCACAATAAGCATTTTTATGCTATTGCTGTGGTTGTTTCGGTGACGGTAACGATGTGTTTCATGTGATGAGTTCTCAGTCTCCTCAGGGGTCGTATACGACACGCTTGTTACCAGGCGCACCAGTCGCCACTTACGACATGTTCAGAGGGCAGTGACGAATATTGAGATGGATCAGTTCGAGGTGGTGGTTTACTCTTATTACTGAGAGTATTTGATGTACATGTAGTTGGAGAATATTATTTTATGTCCATTTTATTATTATTTAATTATGGTTATGTGAAGAGTACGTGGGCTCACTTGGAGATATATATTTCTCTTCTCCGCTCCTGAGGGAGCATGGGGCCACCAGTGTGGTTTCATCCGTATGAAGCATTCAGATGCTCGTGCAGTAGTAGTTTCGGTAGCAATCTGTGTTACACGGTGAGGTTGCCAGCCTCATGCACAACACCATACTAGTCTCAGTGGACGACATGCATGAGTGTGTGTGTGTGTGTGATAGCTGAGTGTGTGCTCTTGCAGTAGTGGTTTCGGTAGCAATCTGTGTTACATGGTGAGATTGCCAGCCTCATGCACAACACCATACTAGTCTCATTGGACGACATGCATGAGTGTGTGTGTGTGATAGCTGAGTGTGTGCTCTTGCAGTAGTGGTTTTGGTAGCAACCGATGTTACACGGTGAGATTGCCAACCTCATGCACAACACCTTACTAGTCGCATTGGACGGCACGCATGAGTGTGTGCGTGTGTGATAGTTGAGGGTGGCGTGGAAGGACTGTTTGGCAGGTGAGAGCATCATTATTTAACTACTATGATTTTAACTATTCGTTGCTTTGTTTGTTTCTTCAGACTAGCAATCGGGCACATGCTGGGTGTTTTGTTTTGTTATGTTCGTTGGTTTATTTGTTTAATGTTTGCTTAGTCACTGAATGGGTTGTAAAAATAAATACAGCCCCTGCCTCTAGAATAAAGAGTTTTATTGTTGTTCGGGTCGGTGCGAGTGTGAAAAGAGAGTGATCAAACATATCACAATATAATCATCATCATCATCTCGCCCACCTTATCACATATACACTATCTCACACTGCAATAGTATTGTTTGACGGGTAACTGACTATCTTGAGGATTAATTGTAATCGCTTAAGTGGTCGCGCCAGCTTGAATGCAGACGGTAAACGTGAAAGTAATGGTTGATTTTGACGTAACTCATTTCCGACCCAGACAGAGCAGGCGAGTGACCACCTGTGTTTCGCGGTTGGTCACAGCGCCTCCCGACACCTCGGCAGGAGAGGACAAAGGAAGCCATTTTGTCTGTCTGAGTGAGCCGGCTGTGGTCCGCGTACGTCAGGGATTATCTGTCTGGAGGAAGATTTGAGTACGTGTGATAACCACTTTATCATTTTTGTCCAGACATTATCGGCGTCTTTATTACCGACAAAACATGCCTGAAGAGACATTATGAGCAAGGTAATCATTAGGGATGAGATCACAGATGTGTTGGCAAGTCTGTGTAAACGGAAGTAATCATGCCATATCCCTAGAATGCGTAACCTATAGTTTCTCATTTCTGCCGTGACCTGTTTTAGTTTACTCGTCTCATTCATTGTCCTGACATTCCAAAATCCTATTCTTGTATCATGTTTTGCGGTCAGGACGTCCGTTCTCATGTCAGTGGCTTCCTTTCGGCTTTCACCACTGACAGTCATACGAGCCTCAGACTCCGGATGTCCGTCCCGCAGCAAAGTTTGTTTATTCGTTGTTGTTTCCGTAACTTCAATTTTTTTTACATAGACAGGGGTGTCAGCCCTATGCTAAAACCCCCAACCTGGAGGACCAGGGTGTCTGCTTTAGTCTGACCCCTGCCCGCGCAAACCTGTCCAGCTTGGTAGAACCTTCCAGGAGTAAAACTCCCGCTGGCATAGCTCTGGGGGTAATCAGGGTACGCAAGCCGCCATACCGCGACAAGGTATTGACACCGGTGATGGCAGATATATATATATATATATATATATATATATATATATATATATATATATATATATATATATATATATATATATATATATACATGAAGAGCCAATAAGAACAATAAAAATAATAAGAGAAATTTCGTTGAATTAATTCAGCTGAGGGCTTGAACGAGCTACTTATAAGATAACACATCTTATCAAAAGGCGGCGGGAAAGATACAGAGTTAACGTGCTCAGACTCATTCAGCATAGTTCTCGATTTCTTATATATCTTGTGAAAACACCCTAGAGGTAGAAGCATCATTATCATTCTATGTACGACTCTGCCAAGAGTAATCTTGTGCGAAGGTAGACACCTTTGAAGACCCACATTAGATACTCTAGGTTTTGGCCACTGTTGGACCACTACTGCAGAGCCA
Source organism: Oreohelix idahoensis (assembly GCA_024509875.1). Classification (NCBI taxonomy): domain Eukaryota; kingdom Metazoa; phylum Mollusca; class Gastropoda; order Stylommatophora; family Oreohelicidae; genus Oreohelix; species Oreohelix idahoensis. The sequence continues at coordinate 13,699 of JAMPIV010010036.1, read as the reverse complement.
AGAGGAGACAACCCGTGACAGGAAGGCAAGCAAAGGAAAAATAAAATGAACGAATTCATTCTGCTACAGTCAGACAAAAGTTTACTATCTAAATCTCTGACCAAGAGCAGTGCCATTGACATTTGATTATGTGCTGTTATTACTTTAAATTAAATTAAATATAAAACTTCCCGGCGGGCCGAAAATGGCTTATGATCAGGTGGGAAAAAAACCCCCACAAAAACACACAAATATATAATGTCTTTGTTTTTTCTGTTCTACCGTTTTACACTTGTCTTACGGCAATTCTCCTCATATACTCTTATGATCAGGTGCAGCACATCGGATAGTTTCCGTTAAACTTTATCTTCTTTTGATGCAATTTTTTTTTTCTCATGAACGGAATATTCCTTTGAAAAAATTCATTCATTAATTCAACAACTTTCAACTCCCCAAGGAGTATAGACCTTAACAAAAAAACAACTTATACTGAGTCTTTCTATCTCGTGCCATCAGTTTAAGGTCTTTCCATATTTATTCACACCCTTCAAGTCTGTGCCCAGTTCTCTTCTTCACATTTTCCTTGGTGTTTCTCTATCTCACTTACTCTGGGAATTGCCGTACAAAGCGTGTCTGGTAATTCTTTCAACAATTCCTTTGAATGAGGATTTCACTCTTGAGAAAAATAAAGAAATCTATCTTGTGGATGAAAAGTTCAATCATTGCTCCAGGTTAATAATTCTGTCAGATATATGAATCATATATTTCCGATTTAATTAGATTGCAATTAGAGTTTCGCCTTGTTCACGCGACCCCGTTCATTGTAATAAAGCAAATTCAAATAAAAGATATGGCCACTATGCCACTGTTATACAGGAGAGGATCTGAAATTTCCGTGCTTTCATTGCACAGCTAGGAGCTATTGGAAATTTATTTTTAAAGGTAGCTATGAGAAAAGTTTAAATCAGTCACAATTTTGCAAAACCTGCAAAAATTTTAATCTAGGATCTGAGAAAGATTTTCAAGATGGCTGTGCCCCAAAGTTTTCTACATATGGATTACTCATGTCAAAACACCGATCTTGACATATGCTGCCAGAATTTCTGCAACTCTTCAGATAGAAAGTGTGCCAAATTGTACATTAATATAAAGATTTTAAGTTTGAAAAGCTTGCAAACATTTTTGTTGCAGATAACGGTCAAGGATTATTGGAATAAATCTGCTTCAATACTTTTTTTTTTTTTTTTTTTGCAATTCTTTGAAGTAAAATATTTTCTTTTTTGTCTACTTTGCTGCAAGGTGGTCGCCACACTTGTAGCGATAGAAACAAATTAGTTTGAATGTTCATTTTCAAAACAAATGTTCAAAAGTAATAACACAAACTTAAAATACGGGGAAAAGTTGCAATACCTATTTTCAGCAGTCTGCTTATCACGGAGGGACAATTCGATGGGGATATTTTAACAGAGAAACGTGGTGACTTTTTAGCAAGACATCATCTCTTTCCTCATTTAAACATTTAAGGATTCCTTCAGCTGTGCAGAAACAACCCTACAAACTCACACAACCAAAATTTAAAAAAAAAGAAAGACAAGAAAAAAAAACAACAATTCTACAAAAGGCATTAGTTTCACATATTAGCGTTTCACAGTTTATTTACTGAAGAGGAAAGCTAGAATATATCGTAACAACAGGTAAGATTGAAGGGAAAAGAGACAGAGGAAGACAAAGAAAGCAAATATTGGACAGTTTGACATTGTGGCGTGGAAGGTCAAGAACAGAATTGATACATTGTACTGCAGACACGAAGTTGTGGAGAGACATGATCGCATACGCCACCAGGTATGGTGCTTTAACTCTTTGACTCTGCAATTATTTTCCACCCTGTGCCGTAATTTTAATTCATGATAGACTTAAAACAACGCTCAGAGAGTTGTTTTGGCACGGGCGTCAAATCTGACCAACGCTCTAAGCGCTGTTCCGGAGTCAAAGAGTTAAGAAGAAAGTTTAATTACAGGGACAAGCTTAGATGTCACAGCTGCATGTTTATCAAAGACTGAATACTAGAATGATCTTAAAAGGTAAAACGTTACCTTTTTTAAAGGTAAAGTTCCCGTACACGCCATTGAGGCATATTGGGAATATGGTGTTACGCCCATATATTCTTGCCCATCGGCACACTAGGGGTGACGTAGTCAGCATCATGCCGGCCGCCTTAATCTTCCGTGAGTTGCTCTGGTACCCTATTCATGAGGCTGGGTCGATCCTGGAGCTGTTTGCGGTCTAAAAAATTCCACCTCAACTGGGGATCGAACCATGGACCACCGAGTTAGGAAGCCAGTGCACTAACCACTGCGGGACTGCAGCTCTTGAATGATCTTAGCCAGAGTTTAAAAGACAAAGAAAGTTTATCTAAGAATCACGTATTCCACTTTCAGATATTCATGGAAGAGCTGCGAAGAACTAACCTATAAACGGAAAAAGGAAAAAAACAACTGTTCCAACAGCCACACCTGGACATTAATTAAAAGACAAGAAGGAAAATATGTACTGGTGGCATCCGATGTCTGTTTGCAACAAATGATAAGAGCCCGAGAGATCAGGTGAGAAATAACAAGATAAATTTGATATTGTTGGATAAGGATACGAGAAATCAGGTGAGAAATAAGAAGATAAATTTGATATTGTTGGATAAGGATACGAGAAATCAGGTGAGAAATAAGAAGATAAATTTGATATTGTTGGATAAGGATACGAGAAATCAGGTGAGAAATAAGAAGATAAATTTGATATTGTTGCAACCAGACCAGTAGCTGAATATATGAAATTACTAGGAAAAAAAAATGATCAAGGCAGACTGCGATATCTTGCAAATACAAATCTTCACCAGTTAAGATGTCAGGAGGTTAACGCAATGGCATTCCAACTGACATCGCTGCTCAGGAATCCACATAGGTCGACTAAGACAACGATACAACGGATATCGCTGCTCAGGAATTGACATATCTCGACTGAAACAAAGAGCGACAACTGATAACTAGCATATTCCTATCAACTGTTTGCCATCAGTGCCAATAATGGTCAGTATCTTTAGGACATGGGAAGAAGATCACAAGAAACTGTCACCCTTAGAGACAGAATGAAAAACGAAGACATAAGGAAGATGATGAGAACGAAACCATGTATCAACTACACGGCGAGGTTGAAAATAAAACGGTCTTAACCCATCGTAAGAATGTAGCCAAATCAGCAACCATCACGATCATCCCAGAGAAAAGCATATGGCTTCAGGCGAAGGTACGCTGGACAGGAAGGTTGATAGAAAATATTATTAAAATCCTGAGGAACCAATGTATGACGCTGGCCTTTAAAATACACATCGGACAAGAGCAAAAACTGCTTCCCCGCACGTGCTTACGTACACAAGTAAACAACAACAACAAGAAAACATATGATTCCGCGACAGCCAGCAGGTTGAGAACACACACCAGGAAGCAGGAAGGACACACCACGGGAGGATTTACTCGGTAGACAGCAATGAACACGGATAACATGATAAAACATCACTAGGCCACATATAATGGAGCGGAAACGATTTATGAACTCACACTGCTATGCCGCAAACAAAAAACGACATCACAGAAAAATAATAAATAAGATAACATTGGATGCAAGAAATTAAGCATAATATATCCATCTATTCACGCCTTGAAGGGCCCAGGCACTAAAACAAACCGACGGCGTTGTTGCACTGCATTGAAATTAATTCTGCTGTGGAGGTCACACCAAGAACTTTTGGGGGAGAAGGGGGGAGTAGGAACGATTTTAGATGGGTTGTTTCTATCAGCGCAGTCTTTTTTCGGTAACACAAGTTGGGAACATAACGCACTTTCCACACAAACACACAGCATCATGCTGTTCAAATACAAACGCACCATCAGCGCACACAAACGAGTTCATAAACATGCAAACAATGTCGCGCTTTCCACGCACACACATAAACCAAATATCACACTTTTGACAAACACACACAAAAAAAACAAGTTCGCAATTACCACAAACATTACACTTTTCACTCATATCACACAACGATAGTGTTATAATTTCTACACAAACACACACGAACAAAAGATCGCATTACCTATAAACAAACACAGAATCCTGGCATATGCGCACCAAAACACTTAGTATCACATAAAGTCACCCCATAAATAACTGCCTTCTGCCACTGATACTAAGAAGACATTTATCAACAAAGAAGCATTCCTTGGTGAAATTCATCTCACCAACTATTTCGTGTACATCTGACGAGCCTTCAGACGAGCGTCAGAATGCCTCGGAGCTGAGGCACCCTCATTAGTCAGTTTTGTTACGTATCTACATATCTGGCTGCGCTGAAAATTGGCTGGGTCCCCTGGGATCAGTAACACGAATCTACTGCTTCGAATCTTCCTTTGCTTTATCTCCTTTTCATTTAATGTTTCTCTATTTTTTCTATGTATAACTTATTTATTTTCTTCTTAAGTCTCTCTTCTTAGCTCAGTCTTTGAAACGATTCGTAATAACTGAGCTTTTTTTAAAACTAGATATAACGGAGTAACTGTCTCACAGTAAGAAAGTTGAAATGATTTATTCATTGGAGCGGCACAGGCAGTTGTAGAATAAAGGTGACGTCTTCTGAATGCATGATTAAAAAGCTTTCATATATATGTGTGAAGCTGCGGTCTCAACGACTGGTTGGCAATGAGACAGAGAGACAGAAAGACAGACACGAAGAATGAGAATATTGACAAGACAGTCAAGTATTAAAATAAAAACAATAATGACAGAATGTGTTGAACAAAACAGATGAACAGGGAGTATTAGGGAAAATGTGTTGAACAAAACAGATGAACAGCGAGTATTAGGGAAAATGTGTTGAACAAAACAGATGAACAGCGAGTATTAGGGAAAATGTGTTGAACAAACAGATGAACAGCGAGTATTAGGGAAAATGTGATAAAAAAATAAGATGAAAACACACATTAAAAGACAAGTAAATTGAACTAGTATCTATAATGACAAGAGCAATTTTGCTGTCTCTTTAGATGAGGCAGTCGTCATAACTTGTGTTTCGGAGAGGAAGAAGATGAGGCAGTTCGTCATTATATGTTGCTACAAGCAGCGTCCGACTGACAGAGTGGTTGGCGCGCTGGTCGGTCGCGGCAATGGGTCCGGGTTCGATTCAGGGTATCGACACGCTTCAACTACCCAGCTGTAAATGGGTACCTTAATTTGCACTTGAGTTAGGGAAGGAAAAGGTAACCTCATGCGGCAAAACATATTGCCACAGAAATCACTGCTGAAAGAGCATGTGGATGCTTGTTGCAAGCTTCATGGAAGGGGACCAGCTTAAACTGTGACGCCATGCTCCGCGAGGAACGCAAAGGAAAATGATGCTATCACCATTCCTTTCAGCAAACAGTATGTCATGACCTTAAGAGATCTGAGTTTATCAATAGATCCGTCATTCATTAGGTTGTCTGTATGTTTGTCAGTCAGGTAGACAGTTGTTCTACATACACAAACAAACCTTGCACACACATCAAATACCGTTCAATTCCCCAGGAAGTACAGGTGCTCAACAAAAACACGCCAAGCCTGCCTGTCACGTGCCACCTGGCTCACACAATGTTCTCACGCAATACATACAAATTACACACACACACACACATTCTAACAAAACCAACAACATGATTGATTTTGAAATATTAAGAAAATGCTCTTTCAGACACTATTGCGTGTTGAAAGAAAAAAATTATGACAGTGGAAAAATTTGGTGCGCAACGCACGTCTGAGGCATGAAACTCTAAGAAAATCGGGTTTAATATCCAACATCATATTCACGTTTGAAAATAGAAGTTTCTTTTTAAAACATATGAAATATGACTGTTGACACATACATCATATAACAGTACATAGTGGAAGATGTTACGTTTCGAAAATAAAAAAAAAAGGTAACGTAGTCCCATTACAGATATTGCCGTAGAGGAGTGAAACTTCACCTTACTAGGTCCAGCATAGAGAGGTGGGGTGACCTGTTCCCTTTCTTACTGTCTTTTCCTTCCCTAACTCAAAGTCAGGTACCCATTTACAGGTGGGTAGACTGGAGATTATATCAGAGCTGTGTGCTTTCTGTGCTTCTCTATGGTGCGGAATGCTGGAGAGTTACAGAGAAGGAAATGTCGAAATTGTCCTCTTATCACACAACATGCCTAAGAAAAATTCACGGAATCTTTTGTCCGAATACCATCACCAACCAAGATCTGCTTACTCGGAGCAAGTAAGAGGACATGCACACCATCATAGCTGGCAGACGCTAGAGCTGGGTTGGCCATGTTCTCAGAAGAGACCCCGATGCCATCACAAGAACAGCTATGCTTTGGACCCCTGAAGGAAAACGAAAGAGAGGCCGACCAAAAACAACCTGGCGGAGGACTGTGGAGGCTGAGATGCAAAGAATGAACCAGAGTTGGGGCACTGTACGAGGGATAGCCGCCGACCGAGCAAAGTGGAATCAATTTGTTGTTGCCCTACAAGACGCCACTAGGCGTGATGGCCACTGACTGCTTTGACGGTCAGCGGCTAAGGATCAAAGAACAAGACGAAGACTGGAGCATGGCGCCGGTACCGTGATTTGAACCCGGCACCATTGCCGCGAGAGACCAGCATCAAGCGGATGCTCCAAAATATTGAAAATAAACGCATCTCAAAATCCACATTTTCAACTTTTTAAGTATTTTTTTCTTCTGCGTTTTTCTCTAAAACACATACCATGACCTGTCCTTCTACCTCTACAAACACATAAACGCACCACGAACGCACACAAACGCGTTCACATACACACAGACAGTGTCGCTGTTTCCACACACTTTCACAAACCAAAGTTTACATTTTTGACAAACAGATACAAAAATAATTTTCACAAACATTGTCGCAAAATTGGTTTCAAGTCATTGCAAACGTGTTCATGTAGATTTATAAACCCGTCAACGATCGATTGACCGCTTTCAAAATGGCGGCATATCAGCGAAATGTGTATCAGACAGAGGAAATCGCCAAGGATATATAAAAGCAGAAGGGAACCATTATGAAAAATATTTCACATTGTGGTCCAGGAAAGGATTATGTATAACTGCATAATAGAAGAAACGGTAGGAAATTATCATTTACGGAGATATATGCGTATTACGGCTGCCCACAGTTACGCTGAAACACTAGTAAACCCACTTCTGTACTAAATACTAAAATCAACAAATAACAGTTTGGGAAATTACATGGATAGGAAGGTAGAGATTTATCAACTGTATAAAACAAGATAAGATGGAACAATATGGATATTATATATGCCGAGAATGAGAAAGGCAAAATTTCAGTCGACGCACAGATCGGCTGAAATCGCTGTTCGGGAAAGATTTTTCAGGCCTAGTTCTAAGCTGTGACGTCAGTACCCTCCGATACGCACGCGATATGCGTATATAAGCGTATCGGTAAAACTGGAGAGACACACATCGAAATAGGTTTGAGACAGACGGACGGACGGCAGATAATCGCCACTACGCTACATCTATCTGAAGTGTGAGCGAATCGCCATAAGTTTCAGTCAGTATCTGGAGTCTGAGGGTTCCATGAAATAACTCAAACCAGACTGTCCAGTATCAGAAACCCGTGTTGTTCATCAGAGGCAATCCCACAAACGTGCAGGACCCAAAGAGTGAACTTCAACTGGTCTTCGGCATCCCTAGTGCTGGGTCTACCGATACTGATATATGCAACGGACAGTCCGTGTCAGCAGGATCAAGAGTCAGAAAAGTGTCACTTAGGACACTGACCACCACAATATATATAAAACAGCTAATAGTGAAAATCCATAGTTCAGTCAACTGATGACAATTAATTGGAAAGTCGAGGGACTAAAAACAGTGATTGCAGATTGCAGTAACTTTAATATTCAAGATCTTGAAGTCTAAACAGACAATAATAGTAATTGTGTGAATACTTTTATATATATGTATATGCTCTTTTCCAACTAGTAGAAATAGAATATTAGTGTAATTATTAAACTATTTTAACTGTACCTGAGGATTTATTCACTTCTTCCATTTGTGGTTTCAGTGAATGTTCATTTTACTTATCCCCTAGAATATAGTAATCATAAGATAGTCACAGGGAGGAGACGCCTTAAATCCTGGTACAACTTCTTACCAACTGGCCAGGGTTTTCACAGTCTGACTATTTATATGATATCCATACACCAGTACTTATTTCTAAGCCTGGGGTATTACTTGTAAGACCAGAACTCTTTACTGGCATACTATCCTGGTAGCATATGACATACCTGGATTCCTATATAGATATATAACTCTAATTAACCTCCCGCTACAGTGGGGGCTCGTCTGCGGGATATCTTTGATATTCCAGAGCCAACTTTCTATTTCTGCTGTGTAGGAAATTTTTTTTTTGTAAATTTTTTTGGAAAGAGTAAACATAGTAGGAATAAAATATAAATTTTTTTTTTTGTAGGAGTACCATTGAGTACAGATAAAGAAAGCTGTTTCATATATGGTGAAGTCAGTTTAATTAACTTTAATTTTAACTAAGTTAATTATATTGTAGTAAATTAGTTTGAGTAAGATCACTTACCCTACTAGACTACAGATACATCATGGCTGACTTGGTCAAATTTAGGTCTGCTACACTGCAGGTGGGAAAAGAGCTTGGCATGGATGGTGACGCTCTGATCCGGTATGTCACGACGGAATGTGAAAAGTACACCGAGAGAGAAGCAAAGCAATTAGAAGCAGAGAGAGAAGCCAAGAAATTAGAGGGAGAGACAGAGGAAAGAAAGCTAGAGGGAGAGGCTGAGCGAGAAGAAAGGAAGCTACAAGCAGAGAGAGACCATGAGCTGAAAATGAGACAGCTGGAACTTGAACTTCAGGCTGGGACTATCACCCATGGTAATAGCTCACCTCATTCTGAGAATAGCTCTTTTCAGAACATGGCAAATGGAGCCATGAGTTTCCACCTAGATCCATTTATTGAAAAGGAGGTCGCAATTGAGTCGTACCTAGATAGGTATGAAAGGCTAGCCTCTACATATGGACTGGAAAAGGAAAAATGGAGTTTAAAGTTATCTCAGGGATTGAGAGGTATTGCATATGATGTGTTTCTGAAACTCCCCAAAGAAGATCAGGAAAATTATGAAATACTAAAGCAAGCCTTACTCATCCGTTATGAAAAGAACTCAGAGGCATATAGGAAGAAATTTAGAACTTCTAAACCTCTGCCTGGAGAAACATATAACCAGTTCTCAGCTAGACTAGAAACGTATTTGTTGAAATGGAGTAGTTTAGGTAAGTATCAGAAAACCTATGAGGATCTGAAAGAAATGGTTATGTTAGAGCAAGTGAAAGATTCCATGCCTCAAGAAATGAGGAAATTCCTTATGGAACAAGGAGCAGAGAGGCTGGAAGACATTTTGAAATGTGCAGAGAGATACCAAGCAGCTCAAGCTGAATTGGTAGGAACAACAAGAAAGCCAAGGATAGGGAACTTGCTGTTGGAGAAAAAGTGCTTCTTCTATTACCCAGCAGTAACAACAAACTGCAGATTGGTTGGCAGGGTCCATATAAAGTGCTAGAGAAATTGTCAAGGACTAATTACAAAATTGACAAGAAGGGCAAAGAAAAGGTGTATCATGTCTGTCATGGAATATTCTAATCCACATATATAAATTATCAATTAAATATAAAGCCTAATAAATACATATAATAAAGAAAAGAGCAATGGTAAAATGACAGTGCTATCACAAAGAATGTACTCGAAATCCCCCTTGTTTTCTGCTTCGTCTGCAAATTGTAACGCTTTCACGTTGATAGTAAAGCTTACTGTATTATTACCCGCCTTCTTCAATGAAACGTGTGCTGTATTTCTTGGAAAAGCATTGAGACGTACTGCGTAATGACCTAAATTAACCCTAACATTAATTATACTGCGTTACCAAAACGAACGAACAGATGGACTAAAGGGATAAAAAGAGAAGGGAGAGGCAGAAAGCCGAACACTAAACCCGCTTCGCGCGATACACAATTACTACCATCACGCGTGTAAGTCTACATGCACTAATTTTTTTTTTCAGACGGACAGTGATAAAATACACTACCCTTTCCCAGAGTTAGGTTTATAAATCATAACAGACTCTTATTAGAAAAGACAACATTATATGGGTTTACGTTTGAACACATAACAGTACCCAGACAGCACATCTTCTAAACAGGAGATAGAAGAAATTGCATATTTTGAACGCAGCCACGTAGCTCCTTTAAATTAGTATTTTTTGGGTTCCTTAGGGTTTGCTGACAAATAATATGTAAAACGTTACGCAAATAGTCCAGGAATTAATAAATTATACCCAAAATAAAATATTGGGGGTGCCTGACAGCATAAAATCATTTCTGCTCATAAAATTTTTTTTATAACGTGTTTGAAAAAACCTTACGTTACATAAATAGCCTACAATGTAAACTCCAAATTGATTGGAGCGCAACAAATGAAAGCCTAACCACGATTGGTCGGGCTATAAATACTATCTTGGTTGTTAGGGGAGACGGGAAAAGATAACATTTTTTCAAACACTTGTCGAAACGTGGCTCATTGGCCAGTCTCGCTGATATACACACTTGGGAGCGTTAGTTCGAGACCACTAATTCAAATAAGCTTGGTAAAGCGACAGTACGTTGAAGCCAGCTCACATTTTTGCTAAAATAAAAGCCTGGAACATAGGCAGAACGGAATTTGTGCCAGTTTGTGCCAGAATTCATTGCTAATCAACGTATCTGTGTTTATTTCCATGAAATTGTGGTAAGCTTGAACCATTCAGTATCTTTTAATGAAAAATTGAATGTGAATTGTTGATTTATGCCTGTATATATATGTGTAGTTCAGTGGCAAACGTGAGGTAAAGCCTATAATGCTCCAGCCTGAACAGAGGGTGTCGGAGAGAAGTAAAACGGCATGGAATGGCCAAATAGTACACTGACACCTGGATGATGGACTAGAAAGAAATAATGCTGGAAGTGCAGAGGCGTAGTAACCATTAAGAAGGGTAATACTGGAATAAAGTATTTCAAATGAAGCTGACTGTTGGCCTAACGCTCTGAACGCAATGTTTGTGCTGTATTGTGATCAGTGTAAAAGAGAATATAAATTAGTTATGAAGTAGAAGGTACATCCTTCTTGATTTCAGGGACAGTGGTCTTGATGGTACTGAGCAGCATCTGGTCAGAGATTTGCTGAATCCAGAGTCGGACAGCATACTCCTTGGTCTTTTTAGCTATCAGTGAGGTGTCTCCTGAGCCCAGAGGAGAATTCGAGCAGAGGAGTCCTTTCCTGCCGCCATCACGCCAGATAAGCAGAGTTGGCCAGCTGAGCTCAACATTATGTCCCCTCATCTTGAAATAACTTTATAAAAATACCATTCAGAGGGGAATTTACTTGTCTTAAAATCAGGAACTGTGAACATCTCCAATACTAGTCCCTAAAGACAAACTATTGAAGTCATGATGACAAATACCAACAGAGCTTGAACAAAACAAAACCAGTATTACCTCATTTTACTACTACTACACAACTGACACACATAGAACATTTGTACTAATATATGTCACTACAATATTCATATTAAATACATTCTGTACATAACTTGTAATTTAAATTGATTGTGATTCCTGGTTCCCTTGTAGTTGAATCAGGACACATATTCATTCATGCTAGTAATGAATACATATTGTTATTTGAACCGTTACGAGTGACTTCTTAAGCTATTCTCATAGAGTGTTATATGTATGTGAGTGTCACAGTGTTGTTAAGAGTAGTGGATTAAATTAAATTGTTTATCTGTCTGTTGTTGTGACTTACACTTCACCATACACATACCCTAGACACATAACGTAGCATCACACTATTCCAGAATAATTCTGACTGAGATATATAGATATGTGGTAGCAAGTAAGGTTATCTATAATACACTACTCTTAATAGATATAGATACCTTCACAGCTGATCTCAGTCAGTACACTAAGTCCCCTATAAATATTTATAACATCCCACTTCACCACATATATTGGGGTCTCGCTCTTGGGATTTTGAATCTTTCACTATTAAAAATATTGGGGGTAATTCACTTCAGGGAATATAAGAATTAAAAGGTATCCTTGGGTGGAATTAAATAAGGTTGAGCTCACGGTGCCTGTGTTGTCCATTAGAGATTGAATTGTTGGTTAGACATTGTATAAATTTACATAATAGACAATGGCGGACCTGGCCAAATTTCGATCTGCTGCGGTTCAGACTGCAAAAGAGTTAGGATTAGATGGGCAAGTTATGGTTGCCTATGTCACAACGGAATGTGACAAATTTATTGAACGCGAAGAAAGAAGATTAGAAAAAGAAGGTTAGAGGCTGAAAGGGAAATTAAGAAGTTACAATTTGAAGCTGAGGCTGAGACTAAGAGGTTGCAAGCTGAGGCTGAGACTAAGAGGTTGCAGATTGAGGCTGACAAAGAGGCTAAGAAATTGGAAGCAGAAAGAGAAGAGAAGAAATTAGCTGCAGAAAGAGAAGAGAAAAAATTAGCTGCAGAAAGAGAAGAGAAGAGATTAGCTGCAGAGAGGGAAGCAGAAAAGGAGGAGAAGAGATTACAAAGGGAACATGAGTTACGACTAAGGGAGTTTGAGTTTCAAGGCCATGCTCCTGAAAATGGTGCCAGTCCCTTTGCCTCTGATGCTACGGTTACTCAAGGAGCCTCAATCTCAGCTATGAATTTTCATTTAGATCATTTTGTTGAGAAAGACGATGATATTGAGAGCTATATAAATAGGTACGAACTATTAGCTACCACGTATGGGTTAGAGAGAGAAAGGTGGAGCTTAAAGTTATCTCAGGGACTTCGTGGGGCAGCTTATGAAGTTTTTGCAAAAATGAGCAGAGGTGATCAGGAAAATTATGACATGCTAAAGCAGGCTCTTTTGTTAAGGTATGAAAAGAATGCAGAGTTTTACAGGAAAAAATTTAGGAATGCTAAACTACTGTCAGGTGAAACCTATCACCAGTTCTCTGCACGAATAGAGACATACTTGGAGAAATGGACTTCTCTGGGGAAAACCCAAGATCTTAAGGAAATGGTCCTTATAGAGCAACTAAGAGAGTCCATGGCTCCAGACCTGAGAAAGTTTCTCATGGAACAAGGTGCAGAGAGGCTGGGTGAGTTGCTAAATGTTGCTGAAAGGTATCAAGCAGCTCAAGCAGAGGTAACAGGTAATAAAAAGAAACAGGTGGACAACTTTAGGGCACCACAGAACTTTAATAAATTTGATCCTAAGGATCAAAATAAAGGTAAGCACCAATTTGATAGGCCACGGTATGAAAATAAAAATAAATTCCCACAATTCGATGAAAGGAAATATGATGAAAGAAAATCTTTCAACCAAGGAAAAAGGTGGTGTAAAAATTGTAAGATGAACAATCATGACACTGACCATTGTAGAAGGAAACCTCCTCATTTTGCTGCTATGACATCGGGGAAAAAGGAAAAGAAGGGCAAACCTGAAGAATTACAGGAACCATACCACCCCCCAGTGTGTGAAGATGTCATTTGTAATGGTGTCACTATAAGATGTTTATATGA